>JAEMON010000006.1:22440217-22454170 GCA_030264115.1 Lygus lineolaris
GACACCGGACACCGCGAGAAAAATACAGGTAAGCTGTAACACGATTCAGATCAGCTGCCGACGCGTTAGCTTCCGACCGAACGGGGGAAAAAAATATCCGTTCGCCCAAACGAATTCCTCCGACCCCCGTATAGAGTTACGCCCGTACTCCCCGCAGTGACCAGGGAAATGGACTTCTATGACCCCAAAGTGAAATCGGTTGATGGAAAAACCGTGTCAGGAGCGTTTAACACCCGAGGCCCCCCGTGCGCCCTGAGCGGCATAAATCTCGGTGACGGACATTTTTCGATATGACGGGTTTGAGGAGGGCGGATCCCTTCAATTCCCGTAAATAGCAGCAACAACGTATTTTCACGGCCTATTGTCGCCTTGTAGCAGGCGGTAATGGATTACGAACCCTGTAAACGCACAATGGAAACGCCTTTTAGCGGATTTCCGAAGGTAAACGCATTCCGTAGAGTCCAAAATGTTTGGTCGTCCAATTTTTGATAATTTCTCCATTGAAATCGGTTTTAAAAACGCTCTAAAATGTCCAAAACCGAGCCAAAATGTCGAAATAGGATGATTATGTAGAATACAGTGAACATAGAGTATTCATTGCAGGTGGCTCTTGAGATAGTCCACCATACAGAAAACTCCGGTTTTGGTGGTTCTAGGACTTCAAAGACGTATCAGGATGATATCCGCCCATTGAATAGAAGATGATGTACCAGTTTATGGATGAGTTGAAATCATCAGCAACAACCAATGGTTCTGGAAACGCATCCCAACATATTAGGACTGACTAGATAATATATTATGTAGTTACACGGATTCTCCATTATTCTTATTGATTTTCGCTCTATTTAAATAGACTAGAGAACCAGCTAGTCTATCTAGCTCCAACTATACATCAATACCCCATCAGCTTGGTAGTTCATTTAACATACCGAATAAACACAACATTCCATTGCTTAGTTCATAAATATATTTGGTTATTACTCTATTAAACCTTCGCGTAAGTATTTGAACGTTGTTCTGTTACCATTATACAAAATGATCTTATCTAGGTGGTGGATATTGTAGCATAGGACAGTAAAACAGGAAATTGGATTATATTGTCCATCAAATTATACCAAAATTTAACATCTGAGAGTCAAATAGTAAAGGCATTACTGGAGCTTCGACCATTACAAGCCCGTTTTGAAGTCAAATTTTGTTTGAATCATGGAAATTTATAACAGAAATTTGATAAAATTAAGTGAGAAGGTATCCATTAGTGACCGACAATATTGCCAAATTAAAAAGAGGCGGAGCTTCGAAGGGGAGGGATCAAATCACATCTAACCACATCGCGCATGCGCGATTTAACCTCCATCACGTCAAAATTAGAAAATTGCGAAATCTGTCCCAATATTTAGTATTGTTTACGTAAAAAATTAGTTTCAAACTCTATTTTAAAGGTATCCTGGGAAAAATAATTTATGTTTAATTATCGAAAAATTTAAATAAAAATCTGAGTAAGGGAGCTCTGAATGATTTTCAATCATGGATATCAAAAATTCCTTAATGCTAGTTATGTATGATTATAACGACCCTGAATTCATATAATACTATATATATTTCAATATCGACCCTGAATTCATATATTATATTTATGTTTATATACATGACTGATGGAAATTAAACTTACTTATGAAAATGAAACATGAAGTAAACTGTAATCATATATCAAACGAATCGAACATTCAAAATTTATTCGGCATAATGGTTGCAGAAGGTTCTTCAAAAATAACATCTGAATGGGATGGTGGCTCACTAAAGCGTTCAAAACCATGTTTTCGGGGAAATCGTGGAATAAAATTTGTTTAATGCATTCAGAAAAATCGTGTTGTTCTTTTTCGTGGATTTCTAGCAACATAAATAATTGCAACCTACTGTTGTTGTTGAGTGCAGAAAATAGCGTTCTTATATCTATTATTTGTATTATTTGTTGTTATTGGTATAGGTACATCCAAGTTGGGAAATAAGGTTTTGAAAGTGTAAAATGTGTTAGATATGTGTTGATATTTTATCCTAGAAGGGAGCTGAAATTTCAATTTTAATTAATATGTGGATCATCAGTACTGGGAGAAGAACACTTGGAATGGAGGTTTAATAAGAAGTTCATCGTTAACTTTTCCAATCACTCAAAGTACTTACAAGATATAGCAATCTATTTATTGTTCTTTAAAAGTACTTATATTCGTTTTCAAGTAGTCTATTGGTAGATAATTTACAAAATTATCATTCTACAGCAAAAATGATGTTTTGAAAATGTCAAATTGGTTTGGTGTGTGTTATTATTTAAAATAGAGGAGTGAATTTTCAATTTTAATGAATATTATGTGGATTTTGAGTAACTCTGGGAGTGGAACACTTGGAGTTGGATGTTTTATAAGAAGTTGTTGATGTTTAACTTTTAGGATTTTGGATGAAGAAGTTGTGTTGAAAGTGGAGAACATGACAAAAAAGGGCGTCGGAAGTTTGTGATGGACGGGTCTGACATGAGCCAGGAAATGTAAACAAAAACAATTGACGATAACCGTGAAGGGAGGTTGCGGTGGGGGAAGGTTATATTGAGGATGGAAAGAAAGAGAAGACTTACCGGCGAAGTTCGAGGCGAAGGAAGGAGACACTTTGAAGGACGAAACGCGGAAGAAAAGGGGCGAGAAACGGGGAAATTAGGGGCGAGTGATGACGGAACGGCGGAGTCGAAACGCGTGATGAGACGTTAACTTCAGGGGCGAAGGGGCAAATCGTTACGGGCCGTACGGCGTCCGGTGAGTGACTGAGGGTTGTAAAGCATCCCCCTGTGTGGAGCGAGTGAGAGGGGGAATGAGCGCACGCACCCCGGGGAGAGAGGGGGTTTCGGCGGCGGAGGGTCCCCCTCCTCAGGGCGGGTTTCCCCTTCCTCAGCCCCCCCCCCCCCCTCTGGCCCTGAGTACCTCATTCATCCTCAATTTTACACAACCCCCCTCCCTCCCCCTCGCCAACCCACTCACCACCGCCACCCCCTCCTTCCCGCCTCGCCTCATCCTTCACGGTGTTTACCCATTCAGGCTTCCGCCCCCGCGCGGCTCAGCGTACAACCGCTGTCGCCCATCTCAGACGGGGTCTCAACTAGAAATTTCGTGTTGGATACTTCGCTACCTAACTCGACCATCATTTTCCCGTAGCAAAGTTCCAATCACCGTAGCTAGGTACACCAGGATTGATTGGAAATTTAGAACGATTTTGTTTCGATATGAATTTTTGCTATTTTTGAAGAGGGTACGTTGCCATAGAATATCAGCTGATATCGCAGACTGAGTAAACGGATGAACAGAAGGTGTGGAGTAACAGAGGTAATTACAGGGAGTAACATACTCAATGGGTTTCCAAACGGTTATGGAGTACCAGGCGGAGTATCATACCAAAGATACAGAAGATGTCGAAAACAGTAGTAATCAGGGGGACTAACATACCAAAGGTACAGTAGGTGTGGAATAACAGCGGTAACCAGGGGGAATAACATAACAAAGGTACTGAAGGCGTGGAGTAACAGAGATAATCAGGGGGAGTAACATTATGGATTTCCAAGCGGCATGGAGTAACTGCGGTAATCAGATCGAGTATCATAACAGAGGTACGGTTGTTGGCGTGGGGTAACAGCGGTAATCAGGAGAATAAGAAGAAAACCGAAAAACGTTGTCAATTTCCACGAAAATAATGAATCACAACGTTTAATCGATTTCGACGGTTAGGCTGTCATGAGTAACAAATAAGAACTGAAGGTGCATCAGGAAGAGCAGAGCTCAATAATATAGTCCCAGGTGAAAGGGAAATTTAATCCCATCGGTCGAGAAAAGTGAAGGGGCTGGGAAGACTAACCAATCAGGTTGGAGGGGAACTTGAATGCTATTGGCTGGAAGAAGTGAAAAGGGGCCGGAAGGAAAAACCAATGCCAATCAGGATAATCAGGGGGACCAACATAACAGCGTCAATCATGCGGAGTATCATAACGGAGGTACAATAGGCATGGATTAACAGTGGTAACCAGGGGGACTAACATAATAGAGTTACCTTATTGAGAAGTAAGATGCAACGTCATGAAGACTGTATGAATCCCGCGTTTCACAGAACCCTTGAAGACTTACGATGACGTAGTCGTCGTCTTAGGTACCTCCGCTATTATAATCCAACTGATATCTGCTCATAAGGTACCTAATCGTAAGTACTAATAATTAGAATTGGTTATATTATTAAATCTGAAAAAATAAATTAAATTACAAGGGCCCTTGATGGTTATAAGTCCTCAGTAGGACTTTCCTAGCCAGTGCTAGATGATTCAATGATTAGAAATCGAAACGAAAGGTTCGGAAAGAGCCCCGTAAAAAGGAGATTTTCATTATTTTTAATGAATCCAATAAAAGACAGATGATCATAAATTCGTAAGTCATAACGACCACAATGATAATAATAATAATTTATTGTCGCCATACAACTACTCAGGTATGTACATGACAGACGTGAATAAAGTGGATTCAGTGAAAAAACTGTCAACAGTAAGATAATAAAAAAAAAATAATATAAGCAAAACATAAAATAAACACCCATCATCTATGACAATAATTTATCACATTCGCTTGCTTGACTTGAGGTTAATAATAATAATTAGGTAACCTGAGAAGCCTAAAACGGAGAAGAAAGTCAGGGAAGTCCACTACATTCCCAATATTTGGTAGGCACTTATATAAAAAAAAAACCTAATACAATCCGAAAGGGTCTTAAAACTGTTTAAAATGACCTACAAAGAGTGAATTTTCGTGAAAGATATCAGGACGGTGACATCGAAGAGTGTGAACAGTTTCAAGCTGACAAATTTGATGGAGAAGTTGGTCCAGCCGATACTCAATTTTTGTTTTTGTTGTTGTACGATCAACAAATTCTTTCCCTCTCGAAATTCAAAATTTGCCGGGATTTGGCCAAGGAAAAAAAAAGGAAGATAGAGAAAGGGGCATTTTAATTATTTTTATAATTTAATATTTAAAATTGTTAGTAGATACCTTATATTTTTCTAAGACTGAATGTTATCCACTGAATTAGGTAGGTAATATTGGGTAAAAGACGTACCTATCGAATTTATTTTTTGGTCGTCAAAAATGCGATGACCCTACTTTACTGTGATATCTGAAATCACTTTTTTGGAGTTGATTCGGCTATAATTTGGCTCAGTAAGCGTCACACCTATTCGCTCTTCCGTATTGAGTATTCTAGAAGATCAAAGGTTCCAAAATGATGTCACACAGACTCTCAGACCAGAATGAACAATCTCGTAACTGTAGCTTCTCCCTCGACAACTTGATTATTCGTTAATCGCCCTCATTATTCACGCCCATGTAAATCTCATTATTCCGATTATGGAAATTTTGTTGACATTCCCCCACAAAACTCGTCCTCCCTCAAAATAAAAAACCCCGTTTCCCGGCCGACGTTCATTTCGTGTCTGTCATGTGTGAGAGAGTCGAAGAGTAGGTACATCCCCACCAATATGTAGGTACGTCAAAAAATGCTACATGTATATACCTACAACAGCAGTGATATCAAGTAAATTTTCACATTATAGGAAGTAAGACAGTAATAATTGCTTCCAAGGTTGTATTCCTGTTTGAACTTCAAATCCTAGCCATCTCAGCACTACTCCCTGAGGACCTCCTATCGAGTGACAAGCCAACTATTTAGGATTGCCAGACTTTCACCAGTAGGAATCACCGTAAAATTTGTCCTTAGATATATTATGTCAACACAAGCAAAAAGCAAAACAGATAAATTTGACAGAACAAAATATTCAATTTAAAAGTATAGCAGAGAGAATCGTGGGAGATGATGGAGGGCTTAGTCTGGGGAGAATTAATTCAGATAAGAACTCATTACTTAAGAACTCCTTAGCTGCGAGGATATTAGCATTTCGGATGCATTTTTAAATAATAAAATTAGTAGGTACCTCGGAAGAGTGACCTGGATTGGAGTATACGACAAATTCCAGCTCGAACATCAGCACTTACCTGAAAACAAAGAATGCATACGTTAGTAAATTATAAGTACCAAAAACACTGAAGAACACCATCAAAACATACCTAATGAATGAAATTATATTCAAAAATTATTTTTACAACTCGGCTTTAGAACGTTTTCTGCTTGTGCCTAATTGGTTGCTATTACAATAGATAAATATCAGGTTAGTCTGAAGACCAGGGCCTCACTTTAAGGGGGTGGTTTATGGATGGGGAAAAGTGGGAAGGTAGTTGGTCTTACGGATGGATGGAGGTGGAATTGTATCCTCTAGGTGCCAACTATTTGCTGTCATAACACTCGCACTGACATGACAATCGCCGCCAAAATGAATATAGAAAATCCCAGGTCTATAACGAGTCGACCCAAAATTGCCAAGTCAAAGACCCATAAACAACGCGCGCTGTGAAAGGACAGTTCTTCGTAAAGAATGCGAAATATCGATAATTACCTTCTAATTACTGTTAGAAAAATCGTTAAAAACTATGAGCACATGCGCCGGAAGTTTCGGCCTAACATGTAATGACAGGAAAACGGAGAAAGGCCTGAACAGGTCACTGTGACCGAAAGGCCAAATCGTCTGGGAATCTACCCATAAGCACAATCTGTGAACTGCTTGAAATATGAGTAATACCTAACTGTTTCTGTGAATAAAAAAAAAAATAGAAAAAAAAATAAATAAGATGTCTACCTAAAAAAATTTAAAAAAAAATTAATAAAATATTTAATAAAATAAAATGAATAAATGAGTGAAGAATAGTCTAAGTGGGAGCCTCACTCACATTCTGCAATTACAAATATTTAATTTTAAATATGGCAAATAGCTTCCTTCTTGGAGTTGTTTCAACTTCATGTTCTCGTCCGTTGGCACTAAATACTTTCTAAAGATCAACATAAGCCAGCTTCATCATGTAGCTCCGAGAGATCCTCATAGAACATCTCTATTTCCAGTAGCTGTTGCTATTCCTAAGCGGATAGAATGAGGGAAACTAAACTCAGTAACAGTAGAGACAGTTTGCAACGTTTCCAATTGAATACAATTTTTGTCCACAATAATACGAACAAAGCTGGCGCTCGTTGAAGGGAAGCAAAAAATGAATTACGGTAACGAGTAGCTATTTATTATATCCCATTCATGTGGCTTTGAATTTCCATTGTTGTTTCCACTCGAACGAGTTCTATAAATCTATCAAGCATCAGTAGGTAATCGGGTTTTTGGGAGAATATTTTTCCCTCCAAATTTCCATTTTGTACGCGTCAAGTATAGTGTTTGAATCGTATGAAATTTGATGCATTTCGCCCCAAAACGAAAAAAAATTAGGGGAGAGAATTGAATGGGAGGCAAGGTCGTTTTGATATCGAACAAAAAAAAAATCGTGTCCAGCGATAGGGGAAGGCTGGAAATAGGGTATTTGGGGGAAGCGAGGAACGGATACTGGGGTGCGAAGGGGAGTCGGTATAAGGGTTGGGCATTGTTGATCCTACCCTATCCACACCTACATGATCTCTTTTGAAGCTCTACATACCGCAATTATCGAAGCATTGTGTTCGCTTTTCTTCATTGTGGAGAGGGATAGAGCCTTTCCCAAGTCACGGTATTCACTTTGCAGGTACCCACCTATCGATAGTCTCCTTTCTGCATGGATTCCGTTTGGTAGACGGGATTCGGACAGGCAGAAAATAAAAATACCTCCCAAAATTGGTTACCTCAATAACTAACATTTATAGTTCTTCATTCAAAAAAAAAAAAAAAAAAGTACCATTCCAGTGAGAAAGTAATCAGGAATTCTATACGTACTAAGACTTCAAAAATTGGGTTCCTTGACTTTCAGTAGGTAGGTCTGTTGCCAATTCGTTGCCCTTGGTGAAACTTCAAGAGCTATTAAAAAGATTTCTATGACATTTGGCAACCTAGACTATAATTATATTCCATAGCTGTTGGACCAATTATGGCTACTGCGATTGCACAAACGTGAATAAAATCAGTGATCATCATTGGAATCTCTAGTCATCTTCATATCATTATATTGTTACCAGCCCATTTTTATTAGATCAACGCAAATTTTATTTTATTATCAATTTTTAAACTTAGTCTTAAGTAAATGTACTTTATTTGCAGAGGAAATTATTAGCCAAGTACTCTTGCGAATTCCTCAATTACCTTCCTGATCCCAATTACCTACCCACATATTGTATTGTTACACTCGTGTTAAAATGCAGTTTATTAATATACCCTTATCCTATCGTTATCATCAAGTTATTATATTTTTATCTAGTTTGTCGCTATTCACCATTATATTTTTCTGACGACGCAATATACAAAATTGTACGGCTGCCAATAAATGAATTGAGATGAACTCACGAACACAGATGTTTCACAAAATAATGGTCGAATTTGGTCCCTGTACATTTTTAAGTGATTTGGATCAGGGATTGCGTTCACGTATGTATACGTGCGAACTTGACAGAAGATACAGGATAAATGCAGCAAACAAATAATTCAACAAAATACCTAGTATTTATAAGTCATAAGTCAATTTAGATCCACGGAGCACAGTTGGCCAAATACGACTATGGGCGGACAGCATTTTCATGTGTTATTCTCATAATAAATTCCGTTCTGATTCTAAATGTACCATAATAATTATGTTCCCATACCTACAGTAGCTCCTTAATGCAATTTTCTTGAGAAAAACCCTCGAAAAACCACGTTTTACGGTACAACATAACTTTTCTCTGCTGAGGTGAATTGGAAACGACTTTTGTTCAACGTATAAGTAGAAGATGATTAAATTCAGCGTCGATTAGTCACCAAGGACATCAAAATACATAGTAAAATAACGAAGTTTTCGAATTTCAAATTTTCCCATACCTGGAAATACCGTTTATTGTCAAATTAGAAGCCAAACTTGATATTCTATCAAGTTCCTCAGAAAAAGAAATTTTTGATCATCAAGTTTTGCGACAATCGATCACCACAAAGTTTTGAGACGATTTTTCGGCGACCAAATACCTTTGCGACGAAATTTTTAGATCATCAAGTTTTGCGACGATTTAAAACCAAATAAGGGGTGTTCCCAAAATACACCAGGAAAATAGGGGGTTGCTGGGTTCCGAAGTTCATTTTACGCCTTTTTCCTATTTTCGTTGCCGGGAATCTGTGTGGCGTGAAAGTGGGAAATATCGCTGTACCATAAAAAATGTCTTTGATTCATTATGTTTTTGTCATCCCAACTGTATGTCACCGTAATGTTATGTAAAGTATAAATAAACGATTTGCATTGTGACAAATCCAGACTCTTATGTGAACGCATAGTGGGAGGATGCTTCCCACCTCATTTTCCTGTCTGTTCACCTCTTTGCTCGTATTACCGGGTATTATTAACTATTACAACCGATATGTTTAGGTACAGGAATAATAAATTATCAAAGTTGAAAAGGTCAATCTTGGGTTTCTCGTCATTTTTCTTGCACACGGACGTGCAATCCACTCTAAGTGAACACACATTAGGAAAAATTCCTCCCACTTCATTTCTTTGTCCCTCCAACGAGTTATTCGTAATACTAACCGTTTTTCACTATTGCAAAAAGGTTAACAGTGATGTTGCTAGTCAAATCATTGGTGATTTTGTTGGCTTTGTTGAACAGTCAATCGTGCTCCTCGCGCCTTCATCAAACGATTATTGCATGAACTGCGATAATATTGCTTATATTGCGTATTATGCCTATCGAAGTAAATTCGATAATTCTGACAAACGAGTATGTATAGCGATTTCTTCACAGGAAAATGTTTGGTTGAAAAGAAGGGAACGACCAACGCAGAACCGGGAGCTTTCAGTGGGGAAACTGAGACAGCAGATGCGACATAACTCACTCAAAGTTGACAGCTCAACACAACTGCTTCGCCCCATTAAAGTTATTAATTACAATACCCTTACGGTGCCTTTGTAACCAACTTCTCCTTCTCTTTTAGTTCGGTTCTTCCCTCTCTTTTCAGTACTTTTTTTCGTCTCCCTCGCTCGTGATTAATGCCGGAGGGCTTCCCAATGTTTAACTCCGTTATTTATGGGACGCCAGGAGTTGCCGATTTAATGTGTCGTATCGACGCACCACTATGACGAAACTTACACGTCAATAAATCAAGGTTTTCTCCTATTGATTCCTTAACACGCGCGCACGGGGACGAGTCACGCGTTCGCGTTACAATAAGTTTTCCCGCATCCCTTCCCAATGAACCAACTGCCCCCTATATCTGGACTTTCTCGTTTTCAACCCCTTTTATTTCATACTTTTCGACCACCCCCTCGTCATTGACCAGGCCCAGATCAGCCAGTTCGAATAAATCCGTTGTGATCTGTCTTCCGTCAGGGGGTTGATCTCCCCTTATTTTCTGCACTTGATGGGTGACCGGTCTGTCTGTTCCCATCTCAATAACATTGACGATGTCCAAAATAAATCAACACCCCCTCCTCGTTTGGCAGTTGCATTTTCAACTCCGCGCTGCACATTCGCTCTCGACAATCATCGATTTTTCATTCGTATACCAGGGGTGATATTGGATTTCTGATATGCCTAACGCGCTCTCATCAACATCGTGAAAACACTGCACACAACACTGAAAAAATAAAGGTCGAAAATACAACCATCTTGTTTTCGATTTTTTCTTATTCTAGCTAACTAGACTCCAAAATTTGGCACATAACCACCAAATTTTATGAATTTTGATCCATTGGTAGCCAAGCAAAGCCGGTGATCCGGATGATCTAATCCCACTCTAATTCGAAATTACTATAGCACATAATACCTATAATAGTGAAAGTTTGCTATTAGAAGTTTGCGAGCCAGGGGGATTGAAACATTTCATCTTCTATTTTCTACCCCTCGGAGATGATCGACCAAGCTCAGGGGTTCAACTAATAGAAACCTAATGGGACCTATTCTCCCAATTTATTTATTTATTTTTTTTTTCACGTGATTAGTGGGCTAAGGCGTGAAACTAAGGAAAGTTGGGATGGATTATGGTGTTTTTCCAGATTTCAAGTTCTTCGTACCTAGGAGGACCTTATAAAACATCGAATTATGAGAGAGGACGATATTAAAAAATGTAGCGTTGCTGAATAAGAACACATTTTGAACTGGATAAATACACAACCATCTCACGTTACGACGTCATGTTCTGCTAACTCCACAGTGAACGATTGATGTGTTTGAATTCATAGATAACATCAAAATAGGGGACCCCGTTCTGAGAGTATATTTTTTCGGTTGAGCGAGCCGGGAATGAAAATTGAAATACGACCCTTGAAAACCCCGTAGTTTACTAAGTATATATATGTGTGCCTTTTGTTCACAAAATCCGAAATCAATGCTCAGAAGGGTCCACCCCGGGGATCTGAAGCATAAGATGACAGTCTGGCACACAAAAAGAGCTCAAAATCCCTTCACGTGTCGAGTGGAATTAGTCAACCCAGTGATTCGTCGTGCAGGGCGTGATTTTCTGGAGCGGGGTTTCGCTTCGGCTGTCAGTCATTGAGTTGCACCTTTCAACGCCGTCTGCCGAATACCTACCTGTCAATGTATATTTACCTGATGACAGTTGAAAAGTGGGGATCGACGGATCATTGGAGATTTGAAAGGATTTTCCCAAAGGAGCGTCATTTGGCAAATCCGTTCTCCGAATTGAAGTGATATCTCAAAGAACGTAATTTATTATCGTACGATGATGACTGCATTGTTACAGGTAGCTACACATGATGCCCAACTTCGATGAATAATAGTATTATAATATAATACTATTTCTACGAATTTTGAGGATAAAAAAAGTCGCTAGGAGAATATTGGGTTCTGTTACCAGGGAACTGGGAAGGTATTTGAGAGCTGACGTCATCGTACTCGACTACAGCGCCCAAGGGGAATTTTGCTGCACTAGGGCACTCGTGTTTCGCAGTCTAACACGCCGTGGCGTGTTGTTTCTATTAGCAAAAAATACCTAGTTAAGTAAGGTGGTAACATTTTACTATTATTATTTACTTATAGGTTTGTTGGAGGTTTGAACCGTTTGTCGGAGATTGCAACTGTTTTTAGATTTTAAATAATTCGTAACTGAATAGTTGATTTGGCATCAATTTTTGCTCCGTTTGTTGTGTCTTTCTTCAAACAGTTTCCACTAGCCTACTATTGCCACTATATTTACTGGTTGTACTTACTGTAACAGAAATCACCTGCATTTGGGTGATGAATTTTAATTTTGAATTCGTTAGATGCCTACCTACAGATTCTTGAATGATAAAATGATCATAAAAACGCCATATCTTCTGAATGTCATCAAAACACTTGGATTGTATCCGGGAAAGAAAAGAACGAAATAGCTGAAACACTCATTTTATTTCCAAATACCTGATTATACGAGTATTACCTAGTTAGTTCATTTCCCGTGATGTCCCTTCCAGGCTGTGATATTTTTGATGGCGAGTCGAATAATGTAACGAAACCAAGCTTCGGTTCGCTTTCCACTTTAAATTCTACGTTTCAGTTGTTATATCGAAATAATACCAAAAGGGTGAAAAATATTGAAGCGATTACATGAATAATTTAACTACTACAGGGATACTATAAATTTATATAGTCTTCGCTGTCACTCCTGTTCATGATAAGAATTCATGTAGGTAGGTACCTACTTGGGTGCAAGTCTCACCGGGGACATTTTTTCTCCAATTTCTTCATTTTCACTGCAAAATAATAAATGTACAGATAGGTACATAATTATTTGAAGCAAAATTATCATTGAAGCTCTTTAAAAGCTTCTGTGGCCTGATCAAAATCCCTTCGAATCGCGCCATAAACATGGCGGGCTCACATATTGCCGACATATTGTCATTACATCACAGAACTTGCTGAAAGCGGAAATTTATGTTTTGCCAGTTTTGATTTAGATATGCAGAAACGGTTGCATGATGCGACCCGCATATATCACCTCGAGGCTCGGCCATCGAGAAGGGATTGAACCCCCGAACGCTCTTTTGTTTAAACAATAAACCTTCTCTGTGTCGAAGCGTTCGGCGGGAACGCGAGAGCGGGGACGTCACTGGGGCCGCGCAACTTTTGATTGATGCTCCCAAACCCGGTTGGAAAACTGAGCGGATATTGTCGCATCAAGCCTTCTTGTTAAATATATAGTTTTATCGACTATCAGCTCCAAACCCCGCGTTTTGACATCAATAAAACCTCCCTCCCACTCATCCCTTTTTATTCAAGGGAAATATCTGCTGGAATGGGGTGATATTTCATTTTCAACAGCTAGAATCCACTAGATCAACATCTGCATCACATCCTTCCACGAATTGCTGTTTACAACTTATACCAAATCTCAACAAAAATATCGTTCATCCTTAATTCCTGTTTTGTGAGATTACGTAACACCTCACTAATTATTGCATACAAACTTGTAATATGCAGTAGAGATGCAAGTAGTTGGGACAACTGCACTATAACCGTACCATATACGTACCAATTTACCATCAGCAAAAATACATATCAGCCACACTTTGTATGAAATTGAGAGGATATTCGATCTTCAATGCCGCAAGATCTCCGCGTAGTGAAGATTGGTAAAGGTATAAAAGTGTTACCTCGGAACACCGTCAATGGGATGTGATAAAAGTTATACTACACCAATCTGGGAAGGAGATGACCAGAATCTGAGGTGTTCGAAAAGAGGAGTGAAAGACCAAGAAACCAAGAAGTAACTTAGATGACGTCATGCACACAAGGGAGTAATAACAACGTTCGGTTCAATGGGCCAAGGAACTAATGTAATCCGTTTTTCCCATTTTTCTCAGTCAATTTTTGACCGATTTTGATGCGGTTTGCGGCATTCTTCTT
>JAEMON010000006.1:22454438-22491160 GCA_030264115.1 Lygus lineolaris
GGGAGGTTATCCGTTTTTAAACGTTTTGCTCCTAAGCAGTAATAATTTTATAGTAAGAGTTCCTACAAACTCTTTGGTAGCAGAGATTTAGATATTTTCGAGGACATTTTAGGCTCACTTCCTTTGCCCCTTCAAGCATGGATACTATCGTCGATATTTCCGGATTCGTATAGCATCCCTGGCAACAGAGAAGGTTTTCTGTCCGTTCCATCGTGCCGTCTGACCAATCAGAAAGAGGACTCAGTTTGTCGTCATGAGTGATAATGATTCAAATGAATAAGGCGAGATGAATTGAATCCCAAAAATTCCCTAAAATTACAGCAACGTCATTTATGTTTTGTGACTTCATTTTCATTACCTACCTTTGTGATTTAAGAACCTTTCAAGCTAATTCCCCATTCATAAGAATTCATCATTCTTCTTCATCCACCTCCTCATAATGCACCATTGACGTAAATCTACAATCTCGCACTTTGTAACCGAGAAAACTCGTTAATTTCTCGACTCTGTTCCATTAACTCGGTAAATATCGATCCAACCGAGAAATGAAGAGGGGAACCCCGAGAAGACGCCCCCTCCAAACCTCTTTTCAATCTTCCATTACCTCTATCACCAAATTGATGTTCACTCATTGAGCTCGCCGAGACGTTTTTATGGTTACTTTGTCACAATGAATCACTTTTATCGCATTACTCAAGAGGGCGCACTCAATGGGAAGCCAAACCGGGGGTGTCTTTTAAAATAAATTTTCAAACTCTCGAATACAGCTTTTTATATGCTTCCTCACGGAGTCAAGTCTCTTAAACGATCGATTCGTTCCAGGATGGTGGTTCCTTCAGCTTATTTTTATGGAACGACGTTTGTTTTATGGAGAAAATTGTTAACTCATAGCCGAAACTTTAAATGGATTATGTATGAAAGGCACTCTAAAAATTGGATATTGGTAGGTACACTGTCAACTATAGGTATATGAGAATGCATATATAGAGGACCGGTCATAGAATGACGAAGAAGAATTATAGAATTATAATATAAAATACGTTTCTTTCCGTTCCACTTGATATAAATGGTTCGCAGAATTGAATGACTCAAGGTACAGACTGGCGTAGGTAATTAACATTTATTTTTACGGTTAAGTACAAGGACAGGGTCAAAAAACATACAATCAAGATCAACAAACACTTCATGCTTGAGATGGCATACCTACTATTAAATGAACAACAATAACATGACCATAATTATTAATTCTAATATCACGTTTTATGATGAATAAGTTTTAAGTTCTTGATAAAAGATACTTTACATAAAAATTCCATTAAAAAACTTTACATAAAAATACTAATAAACTAAAACTAAACTGAAAAATAAGAATAACTTTTCATAAAAATGCTCACACAACTTGGATCGAAAAAACATTATTATAGAAGAAAAGGATTCTCAATCTTTTGATGGCCCGAGGAATGAAATAATTCTTAATATTGTAAACACTGTTGTATAACCTTAAGATAGCGCAGGAGAGAAAATAGTCACTTCGCCAATATTGTGGTAAGTAAATATAAAAAAATCAATAAACCAACAGTATCTACCTATGTAGGAGTAGGTATAGAAAGAAACTCTATTTTAAAAAAAACTATATGTATCAAATCTAACCATAGATGCAGGTGAATTATGAGCTACCTACGTATACCTAGATACTAATTATATTATTATTATACTACTAGTCATAACATTCAGAAGGGGATACAACTATAAAATTCTTCCTGCTCATTCATTCAAACCAAGGGGATTGAGGGTCTTCAACGTCTAAAACGTGATGAAACAGCAAAATTATTAATATTAGTGGTATCGAACCTAATTAAAAAAAAAAAAAAAATCAAACTCAAAATATACAAAGGTGAAAAACTTACCAGAATCAGAAAAATCAAGGAAGAAATGCAACCAAAATCCTCTTGTTTCTGGAGAACAAAAACATCCCCAACAAGAAAACTAGACAGATCCAAGTCACATAATATGATGTAGATTCTCTGGGATCGAACCTTCAAGACTGTTCGTTCAAACCAAAACCCTACTTTTTGATACGGAACTAGACTCCCTGGAAGATCCCCGGTGATGTATTGTTGAAGACAAACTTTCTAAGTGGGACTTCCCCTCTCGACAGACGTTCCTCAACAATAGGAATAGATACCAAATCATAGAGACAAAGCTAGAAACTCGACCCAGGTAGAACGGAGAAGGCATCAGTTGACTGGGCATTGAGGCAGCGACCCTCAAACATGCGACATACGTCGTGATTTAAATCATCGATGATGGAACACCTGGGTTTTTCGGGGGATATCGGTTGTTTGAAGAAGACAAACACCGAAAAAAGCCTCAACTCTCGTAGTATCGAATGATGTCGAGGGAGAAAAAAAAAGTATAATGGGAGGTTTAGAAGCTGTGGGTCTGGGGTGAGCTGGCAAAGGGTGGGGGGTCGTTGAGAAACAGCAGATGTGACATAAATCAGTCAAAAGTGACGTCCTTTTCATCCAGTGACGCTGGTGGGGGTTGAGCCACCAAAAAGCTCACGCTCTTTCGGCCCTGAGGCCCACAACTTTTCATGAGGATCAAAACGCCGTGCTGGACACGCTATAATACTTACGTAATAAGGAAACAAAACGAGCCGGGAATGAAGTAGCATAGCTTTTCGTGCATAAATGAATATTTACTGAATTTGAACGTAAATTCTAGATGGGATTATGAAATGATTTACAATTGACTTAAAGTGCCGGTCATACGATAAAATTATGTCACAACATTCATTAGCTTGATGATCGAAATTGCTCACATTTGAGCACCAAAGACGGATGTATTATCCACAACGTTTCAAAAAGCTGACTATAATCTTAGGGGCCTCCCTGGTTGTGAAAAAAATATTTCAGAACGGCTTTATTAAAATTTCAATTAAATTCGTCGTTGCTGGTTCGTTTGATACCAATACTTTATGTATGGGGTTCGAATCAGTAGAAGCATTGGATATAGCTGTTAAGTTGGAACTTCAACTGCTGGAGCGGCAGACGAAAAATCTACTGAGCGCACACTGAAAAAACGTTGTTGTTGTTTACTGTTTCCCTGACCGTAGCATATCTTCGTGGTCACAAGTGGTCACATACCTACTCCATGTAAATTCGAGCACGTAAATCCAGTCATTTGTGGAGTGCAATCACCGGGTGGGCGATAACAACTTCCACAATTTGCATCTGATTTCGATGAGATTCGCAATGGTGATAATAACACACATCAAATATTTACAGAATCGTGACGGATACCAGCAATGTTTCTATTTTAAATTTTCCAAGGTTTCCACATTGAAAAACAGCAAAGTTTGAAGGTTGTCGGCCAGAGGTTGGAAGATTCTCTCTGATTAACGAATAAAAGCGGCAGAAGTTGGATTCAAGAGGGGATATGAAGAATGCAAATGTGGCTCGAGGTTCCTCTTTAAGGGAGGAAAGGCATTAGTTGAAATCCCCGAATAACCATTCGGTATCATTAACGGACCGTGGGAGGTGTATAAATAATAAAATGTGATGAGAATCCGTCCCTTTTCCCCCACTCCCATCCCGTTTCGCCATAAAAACAAAGGGGATTATGTAGTTCTCTCTCGGGCATAATACCGCAGTAAACCATGTCAAGACTCAAGGCGGTGGTGCAGGAATTGAAGCGCTATCCTTCAAAAAATATTTTATGCCTCGAAGGGGTGTCAGGCTAAGGTTATAATACGGCACTACGGTAGCCTGATTTATTGGGCAATAAAGTATTATAATTAAAGGAGGGGCGGCTATGGGCGGTGGGGTGAGTTTTGAAGGAAAAACCTTGGGGTTGGGGGTGTCACTCTCTGAAGGTTCTATATCTATAAATCTAGGTAGGGAAAACCGTTCCCGCCTCCGAGAACACCTCCTTAAATCAACCTTCAGATGACCTGCAGCCGCCCCCGACCCTCCACTCCAGTTTCATCCTTCCCCCATATTTCCTCTCTTCTTTTTTGACGCAAAATCTTGGCAATTGATGCGTTTAATAACGTCGGCCAACCATCATTCGGACAGTTTAACGGTTGCTTTTATCTTCGTGAATCATTTTTATGGCGTCTCCTTTCTTCCTCCTTTTCAGAGGAGGTTATGTGCTGTGGTTGGTGGTGGTTGCTGAACGTACCCTCAGGTGAAGGAAATTGATGTCCTAAATAGAACCGAACGTTCTGCCTTTCTCCTAGCGTAGTATACCTACCTTTTCGACGGCCTGATGATGTCTCTCTTTACATCTAAACCACTCAACATCACCTAGTACTCGAATTGTGACCCAGTCAAATTAGTCCAAAAAGCTTTGAAGAGAAAAACAATGACGTTGTTTTAAAATATATAACAGTTCCATTGAATAACATACTCTACTATAAAAGTCCTCGACCGGGACATTTGAAGGTGGTTTGACACCGTTTTCCGTGGATATCTTCGTAAATGTGCATTCTAGACAAAAATAATGAGTTTTTGAAAAACCACCCAGTGGTACCTGCATTATAATAAATATTATATTCAATTTCATATATTTAAATCTTGCGCAGAGTCTAGGTAGTTCCTCTCGTCAGTGACGCGATGCTGAAGCAATCAAGATCACCGGTTTCTACTGAGAGTATAATCACAAGCAGACCGCAGGACTATACTTCAAAGGACCTTCACGTCGTCACGACTACTCGCGAACTTATTATGATTTATATCAAAATTCCTTTTTCGTCTTTTTCGAGCTTGCGAAGCGATTTTTACTGTCCTTTTTACGACCCTTCGGCGTCAGATGTGTCATAAATAGCCAGTGTTATATTACATTCCGCGGGGCGTTTTCCCTGGTTTTTATTCGATTCTTTTGAGAGAAACATCCAGCCTCTCCGGCTTTAACCCCTCCTCATCCCCCTTATCGGGCCGTTCATGATTTATTGTGTTCTCGTTGTGATCTAATCTCTTTGATGTAGCGGTGCGTCAAGGATATTTTCGCAGAAACATCGAGAAACCTTCGTTTTATCGATGTCGCTGACTCCACAAGGATTCTGGAATCTTGTAGTATTCCAGTTTTGGTTCATTAGAATCGATCATTGGAAAATAAAATAAATAAATTTAAATGAATAAAAAATAACCTCATTCCAAATTATTATTTTTGTTCTTTAACGTTTCCCACATCCGAAAATCAAAATGAAAAAACTAAATTTTCTCCACTTCATGGGAAAATATTGAATCATGGATATGTTTTTCTTTGTTTATTTAATTAGGTACCTATTTAATCATTGTTTTTAAAATTAATTTATCACACAGTCAAAATAGAACTGGGAACTCAATTTCTGAGTCAGCTGATGTAGGAGCTCAATTTCTGTCTCAGCTGATCAATGAGCTCAATTTTCGATTCAGCTGATGTAAGACTCAATTTTTGACTCAGCTGATCTATGAGCTCAAGTTACGATTCATTTGATGTAGGAGCTCCATTTTTGACTCAGCTGATCTATGAGCTCAAGTTACGATTCAGCTGATGTATGAGCTCCATTTTTGACTCAGCTGATCTATGAGCTAAATTTTCGATTCTGCTGATTTAGGAGCTACCTATGTTTTTACTCAGAAGATCTATGAGCTAAATTTTCGATTCAGCTGATGTAGGAGCTGTATTTCCAACACAGCCAGCACTGGGGTTTGCACTATTGCCCAGCCCAAAAACATAATATGGATATATAATATCCATGTTAAAAAAATCCTTCCGTCCTCCGTCCGCACCACATTTAGTTACCATGGCTAAAATTAATGAAATTTGATGGTATAATGTAATGGCCCCCATTCGGGATCTAAATGTGCTCCGAAGCTGGTTCAGTCGTTTCAAAGGGGTGTGAAATGGGCCAAGAAATTCTCAAGAATCCTTGGCTCGAAAACTATAAATATTGTACTTGGATAAAAATGGAATAGAAGTCAGCAAGTTGTAATACTTTTGTGTTGTTTTATTACCTAACGTGAATAGTAACATAGGTTGCACCTTCACACCTTGCTGAGGCGCAAATTGGAACACCAAAAATCAAATTCAGGTACCTACTCTGTGAAATTTCGACGCAGTGCGTCCTGGTATGGGACGAGAATGGAACCCACTGTTTGCGTAACGACCTGTCATTCAAGGATTAAGCTTGTGTTACCAGTACACTTTTCATTTACGGATATGGATATACGTCATAATATAACCCTCGACGAGAATCAGGGGTACCGCCGACACGAGTAGCGTCGACACGGTTTGGTCGAAGCTCGTAAAACTTCGGTTCGGAGATCGTTAGAAGTGAGAGAAGCGTTAACGCCCCAACGGTAGCACTACATACATTGTTGCTAACGTTTTAGTGGCAACGAAGTATAAAAGTTTATGTCACCTTTACGATGAGGGCTCTCGTATGATCGGGCTTTGTTAGACCATGAGGGGACCGGGCTATGCAATTCAAAAGGTTATGACATTACTCCTGACATTGTCTATTAAGGTTGGAATGGCGTATCCGATCCAAGGTCCCCACCAAATACAGAATGGGGCACGAGTTGTGAAACTGCTGTGCCAAAATAATGAAATACGACGTTTGGTATTGTAATTTACCAACAAAGATGTTTTATTATCCTGGGTGTAGCATACTCTGCAGTTACATTGCCACGAACTTTCAAAACGAGAATTTCACATCGATACAAAAAACGCTTCAGTCTTCGCCCATAGAAATTGATGATAGAACCAACCTTGTCCCATTCAAGGTCACAATTCTAGCACACGATCGTCCAATGCACAAGCTACCTATATTTTCATTTGGGGGTCTCGTGGGTAATTTATTTACTGAGCTGATCTGATAGGCAGAAAAACCACGCGATATCCACACTCTTCCGGACTTGTGACACGGCTTCTTCTTGATTAACTTAATAAATTTAACTATAGTCAATAAGGCCAAGGGTTACAACGTTGTACTCTCCTCAGAGGGGACAGACATGTCTGTTCTTCTACCACACCAGCTCTTCAACAGCACAAGTGCACATCGTCCCTGACTCACCCACAACCATACCGTTGTACGGTAGTAATCATCACGATAGGATGACGGAACTGAGTTATTTACTCTGCCATCAGTTCATATTAGCAGTGATTTATTTGGGGGTTTTGTGGGTTGTTTATTTACTGAGCTGATCTGATTATCAGAACAACCACGCTATATCCACACTCTTCAATCGACCATTGAACCAACCTTCTAACATTCAAAAGGTCACACAAATAATTGTAGCACACAATCGTCCTAAATTTTATCTTCATTCATAAACTCATAAACCCGGAAAAAACCCAACTCAAAAGCTCATTTAATGATTCGACCATTCATTCTGAGGTAATCAGTAATAGGCTAGTCTTCAATCCATACTTACTGGGGTTTAGGTACTGGTAAATTGATACGGTGGTGATCATTGTTTGTTTTTTTCGTTTGATGCATCAAGCTTGCAAAACATTCAGATCCATGGTGGATCCCATCTGTACACCTCAGTTGTCAAGGAACCCCCTGCCTGGGCCGGTTCCTCAGCTCCCTAATCTACATCACGCGATCCCTTTCAACCTGTTTTCTGGTCAAACCAGACGTAATTTCTAGCTGAAATTGGCACTGGGGGGTTTTGAAGGGCGCTGAATCAGATTTTGAAGTTCAAAATGCCAAATTCCTACCCATGCATGTCCCTCATTTCCTCAAAAATGTATAAATCCCGTCTAAAGAAGAGTTTATAGGAACTCTTATTACAACATTTTTACTGCTTAGGATCAGTAAGTTTAAAAACTGATAACCTCCCCTCATTTTCTTCGAAAACTCGCTAAAACCGAATGGGTTTGAAGAAAACTTACAGTTGGTAGGTAATGTACTACATTTACCTTCTGGCAAGTAGTGACGTCACTTTGAAAGGTGTTTCTAAAGACATCCAAGTATATAGCTGTTCCACGATTCCTCCTCCTTTAATGCCTGCAAGAAACATCTAAGGTCTACGGGCTACTTTTTCTGGTTTGTCGCAGGTAAAACGTCAACTCCGTCATGGATGCTATAGTAGCAGTAGTAGAGTTCCATGATCTGGCAAGTAGCGACGTCACCGAACATTCCGAAATTTTATTTTTTTTTTAAAGTGCGCTACTCCTGAGGAAAAGAGAAGTGAGTATATATTTACGTACTTTCGGATAGGTAACAACATTGTCGGTAGGCCTCATTCAAATAACAGTAGAACGGAAGGGTTGTCGGAACAGATCCATTGCTGACTCTGTGATGAGGTTTGAGGAAGCTAAAGGGGGACCTCTGTGGATAAGAGAGTAGGTCGGTTTGCGGATTGATAAGCTGGGGCCGGTTCATTTCCGCTATGCCCCTTCCCCACACGCACCCCCTCTACAATCACCCTTCAGGCCAATATCCCGAGGGGATTATTTGGACAAGAATTCCGACCCTGCCTCGTCCACCGGAGTCCTTTTACCCCCGAAACGACAACAGCGACGTGAAAGTGGACGGGAAGGGTTTCGTCCCCTTCTCATTGCATATTCAGGCCTCCCCGTACCCAGTGACACCGCCCGTTCAGACCACGTTACCGTCGGACCACCATACCGACCCCCAGACCGTCGTTTTCTCCTAAAACCGACATCGACAATCGGTTAATTGTTTAAAATCCGTTTTGTGTGAACGAGGACGGTCGGGCGTCTTTCACCCCCCAGGGGCCTGTCTGTGCGTGTTTCTCCCCATTAACATCGCTAACGATTACAGTTTGAAATTCAACTGGAATTACAGATAGAATTGCAGGTCTGACAAACCCAGCCTTGCCCTTCCCATTTAATTTTCCTAGAGCCCTTCTATTTCGGTCAGCATCGCTGTTCTCGTCTATGACAGAAAACTACGAGTATTTGAATCATCTGACATCCTCTGTACATTCGATACTATACCTCCAATTCAGCAACGTGTGAACACAGCCACTATTACAATACACTTAAAATGTGGCTATAGCTTTACATAATTTGCTGACCGACTGATTGTGATGAATAATCAATAACCGCCTAAATGGCATAGTTGACAGCAGTAGGTATCTTGGTTTACCAAAAAATCAACACCGATCATTGATTTTTTCACAATTCTTGCTGAATCTCGTGATGCAGTAGCTATATTTGCTGAAGCATCAGCAGGTTTCTGTTTGAAGGATCAACCAGGAGCAGATAAGTATGGTTAAATGTTGATTTAAATTTATGAAATCCAAGCACTATTAGATTTTGTAAAAATGTCACCACTCTCATCAAGCGCAACAACGTTTCCAAGTTATTACGAAGGAAACCTGCTAGAGCCCGCGAGAGCTGAAGCTTCGCTTTTAGAAGCGAGTTTTAGGTTCCTGAGAGAGTCTTGTAACCTGTAAACAGGGTCGCCTTAGCACTAAAGACAGCTCGGAGTTCAAGACTTGATCCTTCCTTACATCAGCAGCTTTGTAATGTGCCATTGAACATTACATAATCTTCAAGTAACTATTTTTTAAATTTATTATTTCATCCAATCGCCATATTTTGTAAATGGTTCTCCTTACATCAGCAGCGTTGTAATGTGCAATTGAACATAACATATTCTTGATGTAACTATTTTTTGAATACATTATTTTATCCAATCCCTATTTTGTAAATGGTTATTCAATAGCATGGTCTGTCAATGAAGGGTGTTGCACTATTACATCCAAGATCGATTCCAGTACCTACTCTGGAGTGAAAGATTGCAGGAGTTAATCAAGAACCAGCACACCCTCACCGTCGTCCTGCCAATAGACTGCCTTTTGAATTAGACGGGATGACGAGAAGGCAGCCCCCAGGAGAGGCGGTTATTGGTAATGTCCGAGAAGCCCCGTCACCTGGTCCAGAAAGGGGTCTTTCCAAAGCCTCGAGTCCTCAAACCCTCTTAATAATCACAACTCTCTTGACCCCTCCCTCCTGGCCTCTGGTCCTTGATAGCAATCAGCCTTTTACCACCCCCTGACGGACCCCATCCTGCTGCAAGCTCCAGCTTCCCTCGGAGAGAGACTTCCAACCTTGCAACTGACTTCAAAGCATCTTTCAATCTCCCTCCAGCGATATTTGTCCCCCAAGTGTTAATCACTAATTGGGTTCCACCGCCCTTCGTACCCTGACTGACCCACGCCCTGGACTTGACCCTAATCTTGGCCTTCCAATCTACATTTTCAAAGGCGAAACAAAGACGGTCGCTGCCCCGGAATTGATGTTAATTAAATACGAGATTTGTAGCTGACAATTCAATTTTAAACCTCCATTTACAAAATTCAATTTTCTCCCTCATTTCAGGATCTTGTGATTGAAGTCACTTGGATGGAAGTTTTGTCAAAAACAGACCTTCACCGAAAAATCATTTATTTCAACAAATGAACATTGACTTTGTCGCTACGTAATAATTTATTTGCAGATGAATACGGCAACGAGAGGAAAACTGAATTTCATCAGGTGGAATTCAAAATCCACGGACCGTAAGACAGTTCGTCAAGAGAACTTTCATGTCAGAAGCTTGAACAAGTATTATTTGATAATATTATATTATTATATTCTCGAATACTTAAAACCAGTTTACCATAAACTACGGAACTTTGAGGTTACAATAATGACTGTGTTATGCAATGGGTTTAAAGTAGGGGATGGAGGGGGTCTAACATGGAGGGGGAAGAAGACAGCAAAGACTCCGCTTCTTAGGGACACCGATCCAGATATCCAATGAGATCGATGTTTGAGCAGCAATTTGTACTATCGATGGCTTCGGCTTATCGGTTTTGAATTGGAGGTTACTCCCCTTCACCTCGATCCTAGGCTCCGAATCTTAGGGATAACTTGCTTCAAAAACTCCTATTGGCTAATGGTGACCTAACTATATCCCCTATTCTAAACTCACGTATGATTGAGCTAACGTCATTGTAGTTGGAACCTTATCAACGGAAATAATCGAACCTTAATCATTTTTGTCTCAATTGTAAGGCGCAGTTATTTGAGTTTGGAGGTTTATCTGTACAGAACGCATACGCAATGTTTTAACTTGTGTTAGTGGCAGGTTAACCTCATACCTACAGAGATTGTACCGTTCGTTACCCGTTGAGTTTTGATTATAGCTTGTGATCATAATTGTCAGAATGTATGCATTATGGAAAAGGGCCCCGGGGAGTTGGTAGCAATCAAAGATATTGAAATTATCAGTTTCAGAGCCAAACAACGATACCTCTGAACGCGTTTGTCATGATGACGAGGCCTCAGCATCGCTTTCATTATGCATAACCCGTTAAATGGAATAAATAGTTGATCAGGGAGGGGTCAAAATATTGATTGATAAGCCCATGAATTACTATGAGGGGGTTAATACGTCCAGATATAGCAAGTTTCATAGTAAATTCCCGAAGGTGATTATCCTTCGGAAGGGGCGGTAGGGAGTAAATTAATATCTGCCACAATGAAGGGTTATGGGGGAGGGGATTGACTGGGGGGGTAGCGAAGGGCTAAAAGGCAAGACTTGGAGGGGACCGAGGGACGGACGGATCCTGAAGGACCCAATTAAGTGCAGTGTCTGGCCGCAGGTCTTGCTGAGCTCCGAGCATCATCAGCACTGAATTAGCAAGAAGTTTATCTCAGCCAATTATGTCCCTCGCCGGCTTATGGGGGTAGTTTTCACTGCGACCTCTTCAGAGCTAATCGTCGATAAATCAGGGATTTCTGCAGAAACGGCTATCGTTTTTACGTCACATCATTGAATCATCACGTTTTCCGCCGATGGTTATCGGTGTGTGCCGCACAACCTTTAAAACCGAACGTTTCACCTTACTTGAAGATATTGCAAATTCTTGAGACTTCAACCATGATTTTTCCAATTCACAAGTCGATGAACGAAAAAGTGCAAATTCTTGATTAGGCGAGAATCTCACTCTGAGAAGGATCAGGGTTTTTGCTCTCAAAGTTATTGAAGGTTAATGTTATCATTACTGAACAAGTTTGGTTCCGAGTCTGTCAGTCTGTGTGTCTGCAATACTTGTTACACGCATGACTTCCACAATTTTCATCCATTTCGTTCGGTTTGCAGGGATTGTGGTGATCAGGCCTTAGATGCTCTATTAATAAGATCAGCATCTACACAAGCTCAAAGGTTGATTTCTCACCATTCGATGGCTCTATTTTACTGGGGGGGAGGGGTAGTTGGGCACTCCCGACGAAGCCCAAACGTGATTTCTTATGTCCATGTTTTGCTTTGCGAAGAAGTTATACTGCCCGCCCGAATTGGCAGACGTAATTATAACGTAGTAAGTAGCGCCTGTAAAGCAGCATTTTGATGGCCGATTGTAGACATGAAATTGAAAGAAAATTAACTCATAACTCACAATCTACCTACCTTATGAGCATAGGTCGAATGTTATTAGGGAATTTTTTTTCTTTGAAAATCGGTTTTTTGTTGCTGAATGATGGGAAAAATCAAATTGTTCGGGCTCATATCGCAATATATTTTTCCTTGGTGTCCGGGAGCTACGTTCGTCGCACTGGTGACGTCACACAATGAGCATCTTCCTCCACCACGCCACAGCTTGAAGGTTGACCTCTGAATGACTTTCTGTTCGTGATCCGAAGCTGCTGCTCTCTCGCGGTAGCCCTGGCAACAAACTGGTTTTCTAGCTTCACCCCCTTTACAGTTCCTTACATAGGATGTTCTTTGCATCATTCTATGTAGGTAGAATATCAACTTACAATGATATTATGTAGCCGTCTTAAAATTAAGATCCGTAATCTTGCAACTGAAATCTTACATGATAGAACCTGAAATGCTGAAGCTACTTGAAAGGAGTGTGTTTCACCTCAAGATAAGAGGCGGGAGATGGGGTAAAAACTGTAAAATAAACTTGTGAAACACGTTGACACTGATAGAAGAACTTTTAAAGGAAAGACGGGTAAACAAGATGAGAATGCAGGCCCTTGTTCTTAAATTAGGATCGAATAGGACCATCACTAAATTGCGACATTAATCGTCTCCAACTGTCGCAGACGTCTTCATTCCACTGCACCGACCGACACCACAAAAGAGAGCCGAGTAATTGCTTTTGGCCTCCGAACAAAATTTCGGAGTTGAAACACCCTTAAAGAGAAGTGGGACTCTCGAAAAGATGGATTTTGAACTACTAGTCAAGTTCTGAAGACTCCTCCCAATAAAAAAATCATTTATACCGGTTCAAATAGGTTGTTTTTCGATGTAAATACGCGGTAGTCCTCGACTGCTTCGTGGGAATTCGGCCAATGAAATTCTCTCTCGATACGCTTGTCTGTCGTTCTATTTTCGAGGTGGTTTTTTTCTTTTTGGATCGAGGTTTGAAGTTTGAAACGGACGTATTTATTAATTAAGGCTCATTATAAAGAGCTATTGTTTTCAAGTCTTTGACGATGCCAATGCGTCACCTAATGACTGCGTCCTGTAAATGTCGCGTTTTATTTCCGTGCATGTTTGAAGTAGTGGGGGATGATTAAGATGGGAATCAAGAGGCGGGTAAGCTGGCGGTGACCTCGGAACGCTTTGCTCGTATAGAAGGGACGCCGATAAATCAAAAAAAGTTATTTTTTTCAGTGTTCGTAATGAACATAAATCTGTGATGAAGCTTTCGTCTGACACTGTTATTTTCAAGGTACATTCATCATAGTAGCCAAGATTAAACCCTGATTTCAGACATTGAGTGCTGATGTAGGGACACGTTGCTTCCTAGAATAATTTGATAGTCCCCCCCCCTCCCCCCCAAAAAAAATCCTCAAACCAATCAATCCTCAATTTCCTGCAGTTAGATTTTATTTAGCCATTTTCTGTGTTGATTCATGGTACCTATAGGCACATTTCTTCTCTTTCCGTTATTTTTTTTTATTTTTTTCGCCGGTGTTTCCTTATTTTATTGTTCTGATTTGTTTAATTTACTGTTCTGCTTAATTTAATTTTACTTTTAATCGGGCTTGGCGGTAATTAAAATAAATAAATAAAATAATAGGTTACCTTTATATAATTTGTATATTAGGTAATTGTTTGTACCAGTGTTGATGTATTAGTGTATTGAAGCGGCAAATAACATGCGGAGAGTGGTGTGGACGATGTGCCACGGAGTTACGGGACCTAAGCATCTCAGCACGAGTACTCTGCGGCGTTATCACCCGCGTCTTGTTCAGCACATACCTGGATAGGTGGTATTTTCAACGGCACACGTCCCTCGAATCAAGTAAAAAATTATTAATTTAGGTAAGAGTCCAATAAAAGAAAATTTGAGAAACATTTTCAGAAATTTTTCTTTCAGACCCAGGAAGGGTCCCCCAAATAATTTTTGTCCCAAATAATCATTAGAATGGTGTAAAACGGATTTCCATGAAGAAAATTAAGTAGCTTCATTTTCTTCGAAAATTCGTTAAGATAAGATGACTAATACTACTCACGGTGGGTAATTTTCAAATGCGTTTATTCGCTTCATTAATGGACTTTGTCTAGGTCTCGTAAATATACTTATAATAAATTGGCGTAGAATTAAGTGAAAATTCGCCACTATTCTTCAACTTTGGTTGAGAATCTCTAAAACACATCCAAAACCATGTCTGAGATTATTTTTTCTCTATGTTCTATAATACCTAAAGAAAATATTCCAATTGAGATTAGCTGCTAGTACGAGTGATTTTGGCACCAATATATTATTTTTGGAGCGGAAGGTCAACAAATCAAAACTCGTCATTTGAACCAAAAACGGGTTTCAACGCCATTGGATGGTATATTTTTCATTACATTTTGTGGTAATTCGACGCAAAATTACATCGTCCACAACTTTCAAGGTGTGACAAATTCGATTTATTGTCAAGTTTGAACACTGAATCGTAAACGGTATTTTCGTATTTATAAAATTTGGAAATTCCATATTTTCCTTATTTTTAAACACTTTGCATTTTCTGGTTGTCAATCGACGCAGAATTCAATTGTCAACAACTTTCTTTTCAAGAAAAATTATTTTGAACGTTATGTAAATCCAATGAAGCACAAAATACTTTGAAAAACGTTTCTCAGCGTGTTTTTCGAGGATAACTACATAGATACAAAAAAGTGATAAATTTCAGGAATCGTAAGAATGGTCTGAAACGGATTTCCATGAAGAAAATTTTCAAAAATTTGCATTACTAAAATTTTGAACCATTCAATAGCCTAATTTTCCTCGAAAATTCGCTAAAATTCAACAGAGATATCATTCATTCATTAGTCTCAGAATGTAGGAGTTATGACGGGAAAACAAATGATAAATTTATGTACAATTTGAGCCAAATTACAAGAATTTAAGGGTTATGTTGGCCGTACGATGATTTTGTACAAATTACGATCATTTGAAGAGTTCGGTACGATATTCTTATTCTAGTTATTTGGCGACACTGAGTTTAGGTATGAATGACTAAAATGGATAACAATGGTCGTATGGGCGAGGGTCGTAAAACAGTGTTGTGGTAGGGTAGTGACGTAAAAGGCGGAATTTTTACCCCCGAGTCGCCCCTCTCCACTGCAGGCGCAACCCCTCTGAAACGCCGTAAGTGGGCGAGTCATCCCGCGGCCCTCCCTCCCTTCGGCGCCTCCTCCCTTCGCGGCGCTTTCTCCCCCACCGCCCCCCTCTCCCTTATCCATCGGGTTCGCCGCCGCTTTTCCTTCCCCTCTTTTCGGGGGTGAAGCGGGGGAGGTTGAAGGCCCCCGAACCGTTCCTACCCCCGTTGGCCCTCCTCTTGCTTGCGGAGGAGTACGTTCCATTCACAAGTGTAATTTGAGCAACAGGAAATTCCTGAATGACCCCCCTCCCCTGTACAGGCGCCTGTAGTACTACGACGCCGACTTTATCCGTGTCTTTTTATATTAACCATTGAGAAGGGATCATTAATCTTCTCCATCTCTACGATGTGGCCGTTTCACCCTCAACTCACTTTAAGTTCGTACCAACTGAAATCTGTAATTCAAATAATATTCGAAGTCTGAAAGTAGTTTCCAAGGTCAAATTTGAGTGCATCTTCGGCTTGTAGATTTTCGAATATTACCCATTTAAAAGAAGTGTTAAGTAAAAAAAATGAGGAAAATAGGTAATTCCAAAGTTTTATAAACATGAAAAACCCGTTTACCATCCTATTAGTGTTCATAGTTGACGATAAATCGATTTTGTCAAACAAAGAAAGTTGTAGACAATGTAATTTTGCGTCGAATTACCACAAAATATTTCAAAATATAATGAAAAATGTGCCATTTAATGGTGCTGAGACCCATTTTTGGTACAAATGGCGAGTTTTTATTTGTTCACTGCAAAAATATATGAGGCGTTTAGTATCAGAACCGGATAACTCCAAAATGTCGAAAATTCGTTTTTTCACATTTTCCACAAGTTGGACCAAAGAACTTTATTCTCCCAAAATTTTGAGTTCAAAACTGGACTGAAACCATGAGAAACAGTGGGGCAAACTGTTGTGTTGGTTAATGAATTTAACGTGGCCCTAAATGATGAACTTTTGTCTCTCATGTAAAATTTGGTTTTGTGGAGTTATCCGGTTTTGATACTAAACGCCTCATATATTGGTGCCAAAATCGCTGGTTCTAGGTAGCAGCTAATCTCAATTAAAATATTTTCTTTAGGCATCATAGAACACAGCAAAAAAAAAAAAAAAAAAAAAAAAAAAAAAAAAATCACAGACATCGTATTCAATTTGTTGTTTATATATTTATTTCCTCAAAATAAGTGATACAAAAAGGAAATTATAACAGTTTTATAAAAGTAGCTGTGGTTTGTATTTTGACAATACATGCCGCTTGTTGTTTGTTGTTTGTATTTTGTTCGTATTTTGACAATACGTACCGTTTGTTGTTTGTATTTTGACTATACAAGCCGCTTGTTTTTGTATTCAAGAAAAGTAGAAGCCTGAAAATTATGCGTCGAATGAGACCAACGTCAGCTCATCAACGCAGTATCCATGATTTTTGGTGATTTTTCAAAGTTTTCCGTTTTCTTGACCTTTTTTTTGTCATGAACACGAAAAACGGAAAACTTTGAAAAATAACCAAAAATCATGGCTACTGTGTTGATGAGCTGGCGTTGGTCTCATTCGACGCAGAATTCCCAGGCCTTCAACTTTTCTGTATATAAAAACAATTGTAAACTGTACCTGGTAAATAAATACTTGCACCAACCAACTCCAAACCAATTAGTGAATCCCAGAAGCAAATGGTCCAAATTTTTGGTGACATTTGAAAAATTATTTTGAAATTAAAATTTTTGATGATTTTGCAGCTAATTAACTAGTTTAGGTATAGGAATATGGGGAATATTTGGAATCAGCGCAAAATTTCCTATGAGGCGATCAGGAGGGTCAATACTGAACTGTCTTACATCACTTCCAAGCTCAGCCGATTAATCTTATCACTAGTTCAGAAAGGACTCAAACCGTCATACGAATTAAATTTTTTGAACCTTGATGGAAAGGGAAACTATTCTGTATGAGCAGCTGGTTTCACTCCCTCCACCATAAAATGAAGAACGTATGTCCTATGTAACTTAAACTCACGGCTTCCATTAAATGTGGATTCAACTGCCTCCATCACCGACAGCAGGCGATGTCAACATCGACTACAATGGCAACCGCACGCGTCAGTTTTGATGGGGCGCCATCTGTCGGGTGCTTTGGATCTGTACAGCCGATTATGATCCTCAGCCCGAACATGGCGGACTTCGTTAACGATTTCCAACGTAGAAAAAAAATGGAGGAACGAAAGAGAACGTGGTAGTGGGAAGGGGAGCCACTAACGGTTGTATTTTATGGGAGAACCGCTGTTTTATTGCTATATCGTTTTCTACAATCTATTCGAAGAATCCGTAGTTTTTCTATCGCGAGGAAAACATCTCTGAAAAGTAGGAAAATTGCCAACAATTTCGTGAACTTAATTGGATTTGCGCATTGTTTCTAGGAATAGATTGAGAAAATAGTTTTGAAGAATAGATTATTTACATAATACGATTGGAAGTAGGCACACAGCAGAGAATGTCTCAGAGACGTCTCAAACAGATCATTGAGACCTTACTGGGACATCTTTGAGACTTCATGATGGTAAGTTGTGGGATGTTCCAGAAATGTTATCATTGTTAACATCAGATAGGTAAATCACTACAGATGTCGAAGAGACAACACAGGCACAATTCAGAACCTAAGGCATCCTTTGAGACATCTTTGAGACTTCGAGAAGCAGAATTCGAAAATCAATAATAGTTGTCTTGGCACATCGATACGTCTCAACATGGGCCTCTTGGACGATAAAACGACGGACATAGAGATAAGTCTGAGACATCTAACTGACGTCACACAGCTATATTTTGTGTCTTCATAGAAGTGTAGCATCTCATTTACATCTACGTATTTCCAGACGTTAAGAAACATTTCTGTGACGTATTTCTGACACATGTCTGATAACTGTCTTGATACATCTCTAATACGTCTCAACATGGTTTTACGAGACGTCTACAGTGCGGAAGTAGAGATAGTATGCCGGAAACGTCTCGCTGAGGTAGTTCAGCTATTTTTGATCTTCGAGATATACTCGTATATCATGATACCTCATTCGATACGTATATTAAAAACATGTTTCTGCTGTGCGGGAGTATACGTGGCTATCGAGATAAGAAAGAGGACCCAACCCTCATCTCGACTGAAACTATCAAGTCAATCAATAATAAATCAAATTGAGAGACATAAATTTAATGTTCAATAAAAGGCGCAAAAGTGCACAAAAACTGTGTTTTTAGACCTGAAATTTCAAGAACAGCCTTTCAATTTTATATTGAAAACGAGCTGTCTCAGTCAATTGATTAAGTGATACAGTGATACAGTTGATTAATTGTCTCAGTCATTCCCCGGACCCCCCCGCTTACTTGGGGCCCCACTGCAGGGGCATAAAATGTGAGTCTTGCACACTTGCGATTTTCGCCTCAGGCCGGCCCTGCTTGGAGGTAAGTACATGACCAACACCGTGAATAGAATACACGGTTCAGGAACCGTATTAGTGTGTAACGTAGGGTCGTTAGTTGCCTCGCTTAGTAGACGACAGTCATAGTACTGAAAGTAAAAGAGCTGCCCTGAAAAATCTACAAATTTTCATAAATTTGGAACTTTTCGTAGTTTTGGAACTTTTCCGCTGGTTATGGCCGTCCATTGAGTCACTAAGATATTATTTGTTGTTGGTTTCACTTCTCATGTGGACATAGGGACAAAACACAGTAGGGGATGAAAAACCGTACATCAGCTGTTTTTCTGCCAGCATCCTTCATAATCCAACCACTTTTTCGGAGAAGGACCACCCGATGTCGGGCATAAGGTAGCTTACGTACTGCAACCCCTGGTACTCTCCAGTTACTGGCATGGGTAACACCTTAAGTATAATTTTGAGGCCTCCAATGTTGAGGTAAAACACCTAACGAGATTTTTCTTCCGAGATCAGGTGTTTTACCTCCACAAGGATATGACTGTCCGCGAGGATCATGTATTTATTCACCTAAACATAGGGCGTTTTTCCATCAAATTGCGCCTGTAAAGAATTTTACCTCGACATCGTGTGGAATTTCAAATTTTGCTGTTCAAAATTCAACGTTTCCCAGTCGGATTTGGTAACTTCACCAACGGAAAGAGCGGTTCAACGTTAGGGGCAAACCTAAAAACCCCCGTTTTCGAAAAATTTGGAGATCAGGTCTTTTACCTTCGCAGAATAAAGAGGGGCACATCTGTTCTGTTCTAGGAGCAACTTTCCCTCATTTTCCCGGGTTTTCTGAAGGATAATGGAAAATTTTGAATCAATGAGAAATCTTTCGCATTACACTCGTACACGATAATTCACCATCCCTGTGCATCATGGAGTCACCGCTATTGAACCGGATTTCCGCGTTTCTGATTTTTCAAACTGGTTAGCTGAGCTGAAGCAGGTTGTACTGGCCTCGACAGGTGTCAGTTAAACGAGAGTTGGGTTTCAATTTACACTGATTTCTAAACAAAAGGGAATTACGTTGGAAGATATTGAAGCCTGCGTGTAAATAACTCGAAAAGTCGATCAGCTGTCTGTCAGTCAAAACGTAACCGCCATGCAAATTAACGATTTTAAAACGTGAATTAGGAAAATTGAATTGGTTAGTTGGGTGCCCTCATGAATTTGAGATGAAAGAAATTCCCTTTAGATATTTTCAACAAATCATTCGCATATACATTGTGGTCCACGAGTTAGGCCCCCCCCCTTTTTTTTAAATCGTTATTTTACTGCTATTTTTTTACTTATTTACTTTATTATTTTTTTGCAAAGATATAAAAAATTACAGTTTCGCGCCAAATTGCGTTTGGCGCACTAACTCTGTTTTTTCTAATGCGAACCCCAATTTTTTTTTTTTTATTGCAGTATAGAACATGATTTCAATGTGTTTTTTCTCACTGAATAAATAGTGCTATTATTTTTTTGATTCGACGAAAAAAAAAAATTTAGCAACCGAGAATTTGATGGTTTAATACACCAAAAACCTCGATTTCTCGTTCTTATAGCACATTTGGTGCGTATTTGCGCACTCGAATTGTTGAGTGAGGTGACATTTTTGGGTGAGGTGGCATTCCTTCATGAAATTTTGAGTAGAATTTGAGTACGAAATGGGAGGTTCCATTTGAAAAAACAAAGTTAGAGCGCCAACGCGGCACGTTGTCATTTTTGAGATCCTTGCAAGGAAATGCTGAAGTAAAAAAAAATGAAGAAATTAATTTTAGCAGTAAAATAACGATTTTAGAGGGGGGGGGGGGGTGCCTAACTCGTGGAACACCCTGTATCGGTAGGTATTATTATTATTTTTTCAAAGATTATTATGGTAAAAACTGGGACGTTCATGGCACTTGACCTAGAGTCGTTGTTGCTGTTGTTGTTGCTTTCCCCGGTTATTACGATCATTGGACCGGGACAAACACCGAAAAATGGGCGCCGTCTGGCAATGGATTTCCAGAGTACTCTAGGAATTCTTACATGAATATATTATATTAAATTGTGATTATTGATCAAGGTGGATACTGTCTGATCTTTTACTTGATGCAGCTAATTCGCTCTAGTTTTGTTAATTTCCCATTTTTTGACTAAAAATTCTCCTCCAAAAACTGAAAATCTCATTGTACTTCACTGTCCTAACAGACACATTAAGTACAAAAAGACCATACACGGTACCTGACTGAATAAAAACTACCCATGTAATAACTCGAGTGGACAAGCCCGCACGATCCCATCCAAATATCCCTGAAGAGGTAACACCTATGTTACGAAACATGTCGGATGTCAGCAATAAAAACATTTAACCGGAAGTGAGCCGAAATGCATCCCCCTCAACCCTAATAGTGTAAACCTAATGGCAACCCACAAACAATTACTGTAGTTGGTTTCCTGAAGAAATATGTAGAGTACATACATAATGTACATAATGTGCATAGTACAACATCCATAGACACGCCCAAGGTCATTCACCTGTCACAGCGCGCTTACCTATCCCCCCCGACCACAGTTTGGCCCGCAAAATTATATATTCCGCTCTAATAAATAATACTATTCAAAAAAATCCTCAGGTGTTCGGATTTTTGACGTTTGGATTTTCGACGCGGTACTGTATCTCTCTAAGCAGAGGTATTGATCTACAAGAGGATCTACTACATTGGACTAAGTGGGCTACATTGAAAGATCTTAGAGATTTGCCACACTTCATGCTAGTTCCCCCCATTTTCGGAGGGTGATATTTTCATTGTAAGCTCCCCTTTGTTTCCCTGACTCCAACATAGGTTTTCTGATCTGCTATCCAATGTATAGTTTCTCAAATTTTTGTCGAGTTTTCCGCCAGTTTTTTTGCATAAACTGAATCCCTCAATCATTAATATGTGTTAGCAATCTTGTTTTCCGCCAAATAACTGTTCAGTCGAGTGCGTGAATATTTTATTTATTTCTTTTTTCGTCCTGTGGGGAAGTGTGGAACAGAAGTATTTGTCTGTTATTTGCATTTTGGAATGAAAAATCGTGATTTTAAACATCTGAAAGCTTCAGGCATGCTTGGGCAGATGTGTAGCTTCAAGTACGACCGCTAAAAATTACGAAATATCAATTATTGAGAGCTGTACCGTCATACAGGCAAATTTGTGTCCCGAACCAACCCATATTCCCCTAATATTTAGTATAGGTACTTCAAAATAAGATTCTTCACAATTTTATGAATATTCAAACTCGTGTTTTTCAACCCCTTTTGAAACGAACTTTGTCACAGCTAACCCTTTTTGATGGGGAGGATTCTGACTCGCGGACATTATTTAGCCTCACAAAACAGAAGATCCCCGACATTTCGAGTGGAAAAAAACGCATATCTCTTCAGTATCTGCCGAAAAGTTATTTACTTTTACGAGCATCCGTAAAATAAAGAAGAAAAAAGAGTCAATGGGGGACGATTGTCAGCCCTAGCTGGGCAATTGTCGTGAAATAGGAGGAAAAGGGGGAACGAAAAAATTCCTATTTTCCGCCGTTTTCCGCCCGATAAAACGTAATCAGAAAAACGTTAAAATGAGACGAAGGAAGAGGCAGAGAGAAAACTGAGAAGAAAAAGGATGGGAATGGCGGAGGGAAAAGGCAATGCCTACTAAGTCGGGTTGACGGTTGTTGCATTTAAACACCTCATTGTTTGGGGTTGGACAGCGCAGTGGGGGAGTGAACCAATCCTCTTTGCATATCCACTTACTGTAGCCCCAGAGAGTAGCCCCAGCCGTCTCAGGGCTACCCCTACCTCGCTCAGGGCCTCCCCACCAGCAAGCGGGGCGTAGCTTCGGGGCAAGCGGAAGAGTGGGGAGGGACAGTCAGTCAATCTTTCATGAGGTCCCCACCATCACTGTGGGGTTTTATGAGTCGATGGGTCGCTCTCTCTCTCTAGCTCCTCCTAGCTTGAGACTAACTCTTAATCTCTCTTGCTCCTTTTAGCTCAGCTCGAAATTATATATCTCTCTAGCTCCTCTTAGCTTGAGACTATCTCTTCCTCCCTCTTGATCCTCTTAGCTCGAAATTATATCTCCCCACCTCCTCCTATAGCTCGAAACTATCACAGAAATCAGAGAACTAGACAAAAATATGCCTTTTAGGTGAGAACTAGCGACGCCGACGATTTCAAAGACGGAAATATTCGAAATACTTCCACAACATGACCTGAAAGGTGAAGGGAAAGTATTTCAATCGGCCTGGTACTCAACTGAAAAATGACCAAGAAAGGTTAGTCAAGTATCCATGGTTGCTCTCAAATTTGGGCATTCTAGAGTCTCAAGTAGGATTTTTCCTCTTCCTTGAATCGTTAGTAGCATCCGAATCTAGGTGAGGAAGCAAAAGTGGCACACATGCAGCATGAGGTGATGAGCGAATTTTCAAAGAATACCGGGAAAATTTCAAGACCCATATTCGGTCAGTTTCGTCGGATACCCCTCATATAGCACCTTTTCGGAAAGCCCTCACGAAGATTTATCAAATTATAGAATGAAAATGACCATGCTAGTTCCCCATTACCCCTGTCCATCAGGATTATTGAACATTGCGTAAGTTAAATCATTTTCTCACTGGATATAATTGGTTGAATTTTTTCTTCTTTTGTTGGATCCACATGGTAGAGGTACCACCAGGTGGGTTGGATTGTACCTATAGGTATTAATCCAATGTGATATTATGTGTACACCTATTAGACCTTAGAATGTTTATCTAAACGCACATTTCCACTTTGGCTCCAGTCGTCAATCGTTGCCCCTGCCATAAAACATGCTCGCATCATTACCTCACTCCTCCTCATTCCACCTCATCCCTCCTCATCTCTCTCCCTCTCCACAAATCAAATTAACAGTCCAACCAGGGGAGTCTTCCTCCTTCCCTCGACCGGATTTATTTTTCAAATGAGCCGCGGAATACAAACGACTCCACTTCGCGGTAGACCTGCTTGATGAGGTCCCCGTGACAAATTTGACGCAGCTCTCAGTCTGTTCCGTCAACTTTCCGTCGACAGTTGGTTTTCTTTTCAACCAAAAAAAAAAACCCTCTCTCAGAAAAGACGATTCGAAATGTTTCAGTTTTATCTGACGATTGTAACTCATCCAAAAGTTAGACGAAATGCACAACGTTCTCCCTTGATTCTAGGAGATTTTACATTCCCTACTTGACCCGAGAGGTACCTACTCAATGGAACAAAAATGAATCAATTTTCTATTGTTTGACTGGCATCCGTTATTGGTGCCACGCCGATCAGTGGCCGAGTATACGATTTTTGTGAAATAAAATATTTGACGGGCCACTTTAATAGGACATTTTACATTGATTCCGAATATTACCCCATGTTTCTACACCTAAAATATCTAATGAGCACCACCATCATGAGAAAAATTATTCTTCGAAAATTTGCTAAAACCTAGAAAATTCACGTGTTTGACCTTTGGAACCACCCAAAATCATTTTGTATAGGAGAAAAGTTGAAAACCGGAGAGTTCTGAGTTGAATGAGACCAACGCCAGCTCACCATGTCGGTGGTGCATATTAGCTATTTTAGGTATAGAAATATTTGGTTTATTGGGGATCAGCGTAGAGTTTTCTAGTTGCCCATTAAATAATTTAGTTCATGAAAATCGTATTTTCGGCCACTGTGCGGCCGGTATGGCTCCTCTGGAACGGCTTATCGAAAAATAGGAGAATTTTCCTTGGATTTTGATATGATTTTTCGAGTTACTAGAGATTTTGGTACGTTCAACAGTCAACAATGCACCGTCGAATCCTTACGAAGAAAATTGGACTTGAAACAAATTTGTTTTCATTCTCATCTCGGTGTACTTCAAAATACAAGTAGGCCCCCATATAAGTAATTCGTAATGAGTGAAAACAGCTTGTTTTCCTACTCTTTTAAAGGTTTTATTTTGCGAATTCGTTACTTTGACTTCATATCCGTATTGTACAGTCCAAAATTACTGAACCGATTGCAGTCAGGTATAAATTGAACAAGTGAACTAGGTACCTATGACAAGCTGAAATAACAGGAAAATGAGCCACATTTCAAAAAATAAGACTTATTGATAAAATTGATATAATTTTCGAATTCAGCATACTTAAAAAACAGAGGGATATCACAGTTCATTATTATCCGCGCAAATCATTGAAATTTTCTCTCATGTTTCCCTAAATCGAGATTTTCAAAAACTGTCTAGCGTGGTAAAGGAGCAATGTGCCTTTTCCATTTTTTTTCAGGTATTTGAAAGTTGGGAGTGAGTTGAGATGATACCTATTTTTCTTTATAATTTCCAAGGGGTGAAACTTGGGTAAAACCAGTAGGTTGAAATCTGTGACTTGAAGAAAGTCGTACACGTTACTCTCAGAAACCAAGGTGAAACTTGATATTTTCCCCTAAAATTTTGATTTTTCTCAACACAAAAACTATTTTGGTTTGGAAGGTTCCCCCATCTAGGGGGGGGGGGGGGGGGGGGGGGGGATGGTAGGGCCCATCTTTTATAGGTAGATTTTTAGAGGAGAGAAGTTAACTTGCTCTTCTCGCTTTAATTGGTTTATTGCCAATAGTCATAAATTCTGAGCGCTTTCGCCCATACGGACTTCATCAGAGCTACAAAAAGCAAGTAGGAACAGAAAAATATAAAAATATATAAAACTATATAGAAAAACATTTTTCAAAAAAAAAAAAAAATAAAAATGTAGGTAAAAATTATACAGGATTTTTACAACCACATCGCAGGCCAAACTGGCAACTGGTTGGGACAGCGTTAAAAGGTAAATTGTAGTTATTTTTTGTTTTATTAATATCCCTATAGCTTATATGATAAAACATAAAATAACTACAATTTACCTTTTTACGCTGTCCCAACCAGTTGCCAGTTTGGCCTTTTTAATGTTTTATATTTCTATATAGTTTTACATATTTTTATGTTCTTACTTGCTTTTTGTAGCTCTGATGAGGCCATTATGGGTGACAGCGCTCAGCATTTATGAGTATTGGCAATAAACCAATTGAAGCGAGAAGAGCAAATTAACTTATCTCCTCAAAAAACCTACCTGTAGAACAACTATTTTGGGAAATAATAGTTGGGTGACGCGCATTGTGGTAGCAATGATCGCTGACTATTCCTGATGCTGAGCGATCATGGTGTGGAATGGGATTAGAATATTCGATCAACTCCTCTGCATCGGAGTTGCAGACCCTTCGTGATCCGTAGCAGTCATGGCGCAAAAGCCCTCCGGAGTCTTATCTCGGAAACTGGAAAACCCCTTCGGCGTTAACTGACAACAAGCCCATAACACAAGACGATAGACCCCTTTCAAGGGTTATGACGGCAAAACTGATCCTCCATCCGCGTCGCATATTCCGAAGAGACCGAGAAAATCGAGATTAGAACTATCGATTGTCCATGTAAGAGACCCCTCAGACGTTCCTGGTGTCCCTCACCCCGTCCACCTCCCCTCCACTCACTGAGAAGCCTTTTGGACGAATATCTTCTGTCGAAGGGGGAATCCATAGCTGAAACGGCAGGCGTGGGTGGGGTCTGTAACACCGGAATGGCGGAGATGCAGGAGAACTGTTGGATAAGCAAGCACATAAAACTTTATAGTTACTCCCGACTCCGTCTCTTTCTCGCTATTGCCAATACATAACCTCCCTCTTGCTCTGCGGCAGGCCAATATTCTCCCCCTTGAACGTCCCTCTCGTTGGCCATCCTTCTGTATAAATCGGGCATCTACTGGCGGCCGCTCCTCCGCCTTTTGATACTTAATTTGGAGTCCGGATCAAAAACGACCGTTTCGTTTGGAAACCTCTGTATTTCTGTATGGGGAAAGTTTCCCGTGACACAACTACGAATTGTTTATTCCTACACATATCGATTTTATTCTTACTGGAAATCATGATGAGTATGACAACTGGTCACTACTATACACTATACAATCATTAAAACATAGGCGTGTCTGCAGAATGCGAGATCTGCGCTCAATGGCTTAGTTTCCGGACAAAAATATAATACCTACCCTCCATGCAGACAATTTCGCTCTAATTCCCAAATACCATATATTATGTTCCCATACCTAAAGTAGTACCCAGCTAAGGGTAGTACGTAAATTTTGGGGAAAAAATCGATTTTTCAAGAGAAGTAGTTTATCATAGTCTATCATGTTGTGAACATGACGCAAAAAAAAATCAGAAAAATTAAACAACAGGAAGACAGTTAAAAAATTCGATAGAACGGTGAATTCTGCAACCAGTGGTGGTCAGAACTCGAAAGCCGCCAAAAGTGTATCAAACGGTGTTGAAACGCTTGCATACGAGTCTGCAACACATTGGGACGTTTTATGTCTTTAGTCCCCCCCCCCCCCCCCCCTCCCCCCAATTTCCTACCCTTTCTCCTACCCTTCCCTTTCCCTCTTCTGCACTTCCCTCTATCTACAAATTACAATTGATACACATACAATTACATAAGAAATTACAGCTTCCTAGAGTGTATAGAAATATACCTAAGTATAGAAATTACCTACTCAAATGATTTAACCACCGCTTCACGCATCAAACCGTTCTCGCAATATTCGGATCAAATGCTCAACTCATAATCAAATCATCGAAACACCAGCTCAATGAAATCATCAGAAATTTACAAGCGGTTTCAATCATGTTCACAATATCAATTATTGAGAATGATCACCTAAGTGTACACAATTATTCAAATAACCATGCTCATAACTCAGCTTGTTGTCCACGCACTTTGCAGTAGTTAACCACGTAGATGTCGAAGTTCGTTGCAGGTACTTCAAAGCTGATGAATGTTGCAGATTCTGCACATCTCTCTTCATGACACGCCTGCAGATGAGATGTACAGAAAGTGTACTCTTACTTTTGCTGCCCTTCAATAATGACTGAGTAGGCTTTCTTCCCTTCTTATTATGTGGTATAGGCCAAATTATCCATTATGCCAAATCGTGGTACGGGAGATAATGGTAAATAGGTATAGTTATGTTAGAATAATGGTGAAATGACGTTTCACACCGAATGCGGTATATAATGCGTAGTCAAACTCAGTTGAATTTGTACTCGACCGACTACAACACATGTTCCCATGATCCATAATCACCATCAAGATAGTAGGAAGACGCTGCAGAGATGATGCGATGAAGGTGGTTCTATAAGTCTCTCAACAGACTTCGCCAGCATCATCTCCCCAGAAAGCGTACCACCCTTCGATCAAGCATCATAACTTATTCTGCAGGGGATGGGATACCCAAAGTGATGACAGACCCCGAACATTACTTCGTTCCTTTGCTCGGAACGGACTGCAAGTGACCGCAACTGCGTCATAAATTCGTTCGAAAGTACGTGCCAGACACCTAAACGTCCTCTCCCCTTTCGGCCAATGGAGAGAAATCAAGAAACCGCAAACCCTGACAGAATATTGCCCTCGCAGATGTGATATAACACCTCCCGATTTCTGAGATGCTGCGGCAAAGCCGGGAAAAGGCATTGTCTTTGCTCAGCTTCAAACCCATCTTTATCCATACACCATATCTACCCTAGGCGGATCCAGATGAAGATTTACTGCGTTAATAAAGGATAATACGGCATACAAATGCCCTTATTAGAAGGAACTAGAAAGGGCTCACTAAAACCCACCAAAAGGGGTTAGTTCGTCTCAAGTAAAAGCACTACATCACAAATTCGGCACGCGCCGTTTGGAACCCCATCTCCAGCATCCCTTAAGAATTAAAAACGTCACCCCCACCCCGTGAGGGCCATCAGAGTGATTTAATGGTGACATGGCATTAAAACTGGGACATAAATAATTTTCTTTGATGCTTTTCTCATCCCGGGAGTTTTGCCATGGTAAAGAAGGGTGGGTCGTTGGAAACAATGGTTCTCAGGGGGTAGTTACACTGATGACTCAAGCCTATAAATAACGCCAAACCTACAGTTTCGCCCCTCAACCACCCTCCTCTTCAGTCGGATTAATTCTAACCGAAATGCCTTGTCCAGTAAGACCTTCCCCTCTTGCCCACCTCTGAAAACTCGCTTATATTACGTTTCACGCCGACTTTGTAATATATCTTTTACCCCGCACCGTGAGGGGCTGACACATTAAAACTGAAGATAATAAAAAATACTGAACCTTAATTAAAAAAATATACGGACCCATTACTAGGGTTTGTTTCCCCGCAAGTTCAGTTTTTGCTGGACGTTCTCCATCCAAGCATGGACACCTTATACATCGTCCAAATGGGATTCTAATTAAAATCGTATTTTTGGAGCTTCACTTTCGACCACCCATTTCCCGTTTTTTTCCGATTGCTACGTCAAATTGAAACAGGTGAATTAGATCGTTCTCTTGAATGGCGAAACCGTCTGATTTTTAAAATGTAAGGGGAAGTACAGGTAGTTTGTGATTGTTGTGATTTATGCCTTCGTGACACCAACAACTACGTGTCGGAGAGTAGGAAACATAACATACATTATGCTCTAAAAACCATAATATAATTATCTCATCAAGCTGTTAGGTATTTTGTAAATTGCCGTTCATTTTTGTTTATTATACAAAATATGTATAGGTATATCCGTACAGGTAGTGTAGAGCCTTTCCTCACATTCTTTCCTCACATTATACCTATGTGTTTTCATCATGAAAATGTGTGCAGTTTGAACAAACATCAATCGTCTTCAACATTAAAATGTTGAATACTTGAATCACATAATGTGTGATAAAATAAACCGGTTATAATAAAGTACATACTGTGACTACTTATAACAACTATTTAGTATTACAACACTACTCTCCAGTATATATACGATATGAAGAAGTAGGATAGCAAAAACGTAGATTAGTATTATCTATCAGATTATCTATGAATATGTAGATTAGATTATTCACATACCCACCTAATATTAAGGGGGAAAAATCGGTAAAAAAAAACCTTGACAATTTTTTTTTTTGAGTATTTGGTACTGAAAAAACTAGAGATCCTGATGAACATTTTGGTGTATATAATATTTCTATACTTTGGATAATTAGTGCCGTCGGAATTTTTTTGTCGAACTAAGAATTGTGTGATCTAGAAGCGTAGGCTGGCTCAGCCTCTCGCTCTTCATTTGCTTTTGTTTATAACCTACTCTGGGATAACAATACTATCATCCTGATTTTTGTCTTCATTAAATGACCCGACTGAGCCATCGTAGACACAAAAATTATTACCTTGTAGAAAAACATGAAGGAAAACTTGGATGAATTGACAGGGAGTGGCCTTGTGAGATCCCTCGAAGTCACTATGTGTCTCCTTTCAGTAAAATGCAATTTTCTCCAAACCATGTTTTTCAACCTACAAGTACACGGTTCTCGAATCCAAAAGCACGTAGAAACAAATTTTGTTTTTATTTTGTTAATAACATCCCAGTGAACAATAGTGACACTAAAAATCTTGAAAAATATCGACGGCACTGGCAGATAATCAAATCCACAAAAATAATTTAACGTTCTGCTATCAGCCGATATGTTTGTAGTTGGCGATTCGCGAAACTGCATTTCGGTAAATTTTATCAAGGTGTACTGAGTATATTGTGAAAATCTGAAGATATCGGATGAAAAATGAAGTCACAGTGTGTACCAACGTATCGTAACGTCAAGAAAGCAACGTGTTGAGTCTAATTTGGACGAGATTTTTACGGGGTTCGCGTGGAGAACATATTCATACAAGTGGACAGTCAGCAATTTTAATAATACTTCCTCAACATTTGGTAATTTTATGAATTAAGGCCACTATGACCAAATTATAGCGGCCCGGTCCTTCACGGTCCCCTCCCTATCATCATCGAAAATATCAACTAGGGGAACCTATGTAACCAAACCTCATTTGTCCTCACTACATCAACGCATTTCGTTCCACTAAAAAAAAGTAAATAAATAAATAAATTAAATAAAAATAAAAAATAAAAAAATAATTTTTTATCCAATACTAACTAACCAAGTGACTCAATTTCTTCCCACCTAACCGTAAAAATAAACGTAATATATCATGGAAAATTGAAGTTACATTATTATAATCTATTAAAGGGTTTGATTCGCTATTTTGCCGCGTGGCAATTAACTTTGGTCAAACATTCATCAGGAACATGTCATAAATCGTTGATTCTCGAGCAGCAATTATAACGAAGATAGTGAGGCAGGTAATAAACATGGAAAAACATTGCATAACTTATTTATTCTAATGATGTGAATATATGCATAACGTGTGAGAACGCGTTTAAAATTTTAATGAGTCGGGTCGCTATCTGCTGTATCGATTGAGTGGCACGGAAAACAATTGGTATACCGAGCAATCAGCAGGAACCTAGTATGTAAGGTCTTTCGATTATAAATAAAATAGCGTCAACCTAATGGCGTAATGAGTCAACTTTACCTAATTTATTACTTCATAAAGAATGAATTTTCAGATATGAATGGATGATCATTCATCTAGTTGGGTCCTTCATTGCTCAGCTGACATTTTGCAAATTTTAAACCGCGAATTTGAATGAAAAAAAAAAAAAAAAAAAAAAAAAAAAAAATTCTCTGGCTGGTCTGAGGGACGTTCTTGAGGGGAAAGGCAGTAACGATTGATTGATGGCGAATTGATATTCCATCCGTTGCCGAGGAATTAATTACCTGTCCCTCCCACTAATATAATTATTTTGAAAAGCGAATTCTTACGTACGAGATGGAGAGGGGTCTGAAGGACCACCCTCTTCGCATTATTTGTGTTGATTAACCATTCAAGTCAGGTCCACGCGTCCTGAGCTTCCTTGGTCCCTGCAGCTGGTTTGGTGAGTGTCCCCCACTGGTTTCTCTTTTGTAAAACCCTTACGGGCGTCTGAAGATTAGGAGTCACAACCAATGGCTTTGAGCTTACTCACTTTAACTCACAAGCAAACATGAAAGTACAGAAGAAGGGTCGAGGATAGCCAAATCCTGGTTTCTCAATATGGAAAATGGATAGGAAGTTTATGCTATGAGCAAAAACGCATAATGGTGCCAGAATATCTCGGGAGCCTCAACTACGTATCCATGTGCATCCCCATTCCAACCAGTCGAATGGTAGTACAATAAAAAATCATAAGCGCACCATTGAAGCATCATAATTAAAAAACGCTATTTTCGCATAATCGCCTTGAAATAAATAGTATAAAAATAGTATAATGAACTCAAAGTTATGGAGTGAGGTTGCCACTCGGATCGGATTGGCGCCTTCGAGAAGGCTTTGGCGAAATCGGAGCGTGCTTGCTCATCGGCAAGAGTCATAACAACATCGATGGCAGGATATTATATCGAAAAACATTGATGAAAAAACATCGACCGTCTAAGCCAAAACATCGTTTCGATACCTACTATCGTTCTATCCCATAGGTACGTAGTATAGGAGAATTGTTTTGGGGGTGGGTGGGGTGGAGGGGTTTAACTAAAAACTTAAGTTAAATACCCCCAATTGAAAAAAAACACACATTTCTCAATTTAGAGGAGCAAGTGAATTGATTTTGAAAGAAGCACAATATCGTTTTTTTTTTTAGTTTTAAAAATGTTACAAAATGTATGAGCAATGAATGGATAAACATCCTAAACGACAGGCCGAGACAGGCGACTGGCCCTTAGTCACTCAGTGCATAGTTGATCTATGTCTATTAATTGTGACAAATAAAACTATTGTCTCTAACAATGGGCATTCAGGACAGGAAGACATTCAGATATTAGAACATCTATTTTTGATATCCAAAGTTGATACCTCTAAATATAGGTGAAATTCCAACAACTTGAAATCAACATCAAAGCGCAAGATATTTGGTTGTTAGTAGCCATTGTATTGATACTATTTGGGTTGAGGGTGAAAAGGATTATAAGCTGTTCTTCCTTATCTATATTTAATCCGAACCGGTTTCGCTTACGCTTCGTCATGGAATATGATAATGAATTATGAGTGTGTGGGTGTTCACCACCTGCGTTGTTGTGTTTTAAAACGTAGCATGAGTAGCTGGTACCTCCTATTTATATTATACTTTTGGCTTGTTATTTTGGTAAACTAGATTCAAATTTTTATTCCTCTCCTGGTCCAGGGGAGGTGAATTTTTTGTCAATCATAATGTTTTTTTCTGTAAGATAGGTTCACCATGAAATTTGTGGAATATGATGTATTTTTGGGTATATTTCGGTGGGCATTTTCCATTCTAAAAATGCAAATTTTGAAGATCTATTTGGATATTTATTTTTGATTACTTCAGAGTTGGAATCTCCTTAAAATCTTAGTACAATTTCCGCAGTAAGTTGGAAACGAGCTGGAATGAGCATCAAAGCTTAACTTAAGATAAACAGGCCAAGTGAAGTAGCAAAGAATTAATGAGTTAAAACAGATCAAAATTTTGATCTGGATTGTCTTAATTTTTGTGATGGATTGAAAAACTGACAAATTACATCGCAGTATGCAGCAATACTAGGCTCAGCTCGGTTTTGGATGCGTTTAATGGGTTACCTTTCAGAGGTAATGTCTATACGAGGTTAGATTTAGGATGAAAAACCTAAAGGAGAACATAGACGCCACTTACGGCGTTAAGAGGGATAGCGGCAATAAAGAAGTTGATAAAAACGGACGATGCACCGAGAATGGAGAGGGGGGAAGACGAAGACAAGGCGAAGGAGTAAGAAAGGTGGCAAAGGAGAAGAAGAGGAGACCTAACGACAACGGGTCTCTGCCAACGCGATCAACAATAAACATATCAAGGGACCATTAGGTGGCTTGTACCCAACACATGGCCGACAATGTTCGATTTATGTGTCCTACCGTTGAGTTCGCTGGGCGCGTTTTCTTAGCCCCATCTCCCCATACCATAGTCGGCTCGCTTCCTTTTCACACTTACCTGGAACAGAGAACAAAAACTCGTTAGATTCTTGCGAAGAAGGCACATGGATTCTTGACATGGCAATGTTCTTTTCCATATCCTTCCATACATGGGCTAGTAACATTATTACGCTTGCCACGCTCGCTAATTCAGGATGATTTATCTGTATTTGGATCAATCGAAACCAACTTTCAGTATAGCGTAATCACCAAGTATTGCGTCTCTTATTGGAGATAAGTAGGTCTATTCTTGCGTGAAATTCGAAGATAACGTTTCATGAGAGTGCAAAAAAAAAAAATTCCTTCTTTTAATAGATTTGAATTAAGGCCCAAATTTCATGAAAAAATGATCCAACACTCGAATTGGATGAGTATGTACGAATGTTCAAAATACCTGTAAAAAGTCCCATTCATGCAGCATGAGTTGATGAGCGAATTTTCAAAGAATCATTTTAACCGATTTGGTGGGTGATTCTTATAGGAAATTTCACGCTGATTTCGAATATACCATCTATGTTCTTTTGTTTAAGATGGTAATTTACAAACAAACCCTCAAAAAACGCATTTTTTAGGGATTTTTGACACTAAATTTACAGAATTTGAACCCTTGGAGTATATACTCCAAAAATTCTGGTCGACGAACTCATCCTTTCTTTTGATATTATTGACATTTTGAAATTTTTTTGGATTTTTAGCTCAATCCCTCGGTCAGATATTGCCTGGAGTGACACATATTTACATAAGAAAAAGTGTTAAATTACGGGAATCGTTTTAGAGTGGACTGGAACGGATTTCCACGGAGAAAATTGTCTCAAATTTGCATTATTTACATTTTGAAGCTATTGCAATAGCTTCATTTTCTTCGAAAAATTTGCTGAAAGTGCACAAAAATGCGAAAAATCCTGTTCTTCATACATCAGTTACCTAACAAGTATGAAACATGATTTTGAGGAATCATTTATTTGATCATTTTTGAGTTCAACGCAAAGGTATTGGGAGTTTAGTATGGTTTGGAGGATATAAAGAGGGCGTTGAGGAACACCCTGAAAAGTTCGATACTCGATCGAAATTCGTGGAAAAACTCACTTTTGAATTGGTGGACATGGGTAGATATAGGTACATTGTCTTCCACCTAAAAACTAAATTATATTAAAGCAGTTTTGTGAACAACCTTCGTTCTTCATGGTTCAATGCCACGATGAGGACCTCCTCAGTACCGAAGTAACAGTAATGTGATGGGATTTCTTTTTAGATGTCTCGTTGTAAAAGAAGGGTGAAACGGTCGGGGTTGGACCAAGATTTAAACCTTCGGGAACACCCTTCACCCACTCCCTTCTGTTCGGAGGGATTGATTGCCTACAAGCTTTTTAGTTCGGATGGAACAGTTAATCTCTGACTCCTTCATTTGGTAGTTCCTTGACGTTCCCTTGACTCGTCCATCTCAGCTGAAGCTTCCCCTCTTTTTTACTTCTCGCCACACTTGAAATTCTGGTCTTCCATTCACTGTCTGAAAGGACTTTTGAACTTTCACAATTACCCGAAGAGAACAATACCAACTATAACAAACATTGTACCGTGAGACACAACCTCAGCATTATAAATGCTAGTACTATATCAATCACTTTTATAATTAGGTATTTCAATTATCAATAAATATAACAATGACATTTTATTAGGTGCCCATCCACTAAGTACCCATAACATACAAGCTGGGCCCATAAAGAGAAGAAACTTGAGGGTGTTTCATTCAAAGCGCTGCATTTTAAATATGTAATTAGCAACCATAATAATATTATGGTTGCTAATAGTATTATGGTTATATACTGTGATGATTCTAATGGTATAATGGTTATATACTGTGAAGATTCTAATGTTATTGTGGTTATATACTGTGATGATTCCAATGGTATTATGGTTATATACTGAGATGATTCTAATGGTATTATGGTTATATACTGTGATGACTCCAATGGTATTATGGTTATATACCTACTGTGATGATTCTATAAAATTGTTTTGTTTTTTCAACCATATTCGCGTTTCCGCTAATATAACATGTTATCCCCATACCTCAGAACCACGATGAGAGTTATGCTGAGAGAGTGCACAATTTTAGAACTGATAATGGGTCAACGGAAGGTTCCTGTCAGTTCGTCGAATTTGAGGAACTTTGTTGAAAACAATAAATTCCTTCCCTTCAACATTGTAATTCGACCGGAAAATGGTGCTTAGAAGTGCTCTGAACTGCCCAACGGCAATTCTTCATTTACGATTGAAGATTGCGAGTCAACTGAATCCCTGCAGAACGATGTTTTGTTTAAAAACAACAATAGTAGGTATAGGTACGTTTAATGAAATTAAAAACGGTTTGAAAAAATTGAAATACGATAATATTATATCAAATCTCATGAGGGATTCTAATAAAGAGTGCGAGCTATTCAGTCACGGAGTTCAGTTGTTATTTTTGTGTCATCTAAGCTCACCATTCATAACCCGTGACATTTCACCTTCAATCGATCCCGTTGGTGACTCAGTGGTCGTCACGCTCGATCAGGAAGTGAGGGATCGTCGACAGAACCCAGTGACTAAACCCGGCTGATTCACACGTTGGCACCTCTCTGTCATTCTACCGTAGGAATTTCCTATTTTGGTGGATACGTGACAACTCCAACTGTGATGTGAAAAACTCGTTAAAAACAGATGGTGATCGGGGGGGGGGGGGGGGGGG
>JAEMON010000006.1:22491257-22513736 GCA_030264115.1 Lygus lineolaris
GTGGACTGCGTGACGCAGCTCAATGTGCGCCCTAGCTTATAAACAGGAAAAGATTCACCGTACTGGGTGTGACCAATTTTCATATTTAATATGGAAATCGGTCACACCATATAGTTTACTAATTTGTGTACTTACCTGTGTATTTATTTTGTTTTCGAAAAAAAAACCAAGCTTCAGAGCGACTGAAGAGGAACGATGTAGAAGAGTGGTATCTCATGGTCAGTATTGGGTGAAAATAATGCTCTTACAATATTAATGAAAAATGTGATCAAATAACCGAGTCAGAATGCGATTAAAAATTATACTAGTAATCTCAAGTGTTTTCGTACCGGTTTCAGGGAATAGACAATCAGGAGCGTTGGGTTGGGTATCACAATACTATTATCATCATCTCGGGTTTATTATTAATTTTTGTAATGTCATGCAAATTTTGGAAAACTGGTTATGAATGCTAAATTTCATCGATTTTGGTCTACGATAATTTATTATGAAACGTATCGACGGATTTTCTCTTTCTACTATTGGATTATAAGAACCTAGAAACATAAAACAACTAAGGGTGGGTGGGGGATCCTTTTACCCACCTTTTATTGTGCTCCTTCTCCTACTTTATTAATACAAACCAAAATCCTCCTGAAGACAAATTACTTAATTTGCAAGTAGCCTCTAGTGGGTTATCAATTATTATGGTTAACACCAACAGCGGAATCAAATCCCACGCGACGCATCATTCAATGATTGAATGTTGCTAAGGAAAAGATTTTTACCACGTTTCTTGTATTACGGAAGGAGCGGGAATTGGCAGCGTGAGATGGTGTGATGTGTAACAAATTCAGAGCTTTCCAACGAGTGGTGAAAGTTGTTGGTGGGGTGGAAAATGAGGCAGTTATTTTTCCGTAGCAACGATAGGTTGTACGTGGAGAGCATCAGAAAATTGTATGCATTTTTTCATGACGTTAAACTTGCAATGCCAAAATGTCCAGTCAATCATTAGGTATTGAATGATAAAAAAAAGACATGATCTGTCATGATTATTGGAATTAGCAATGAGGAGAACATTTTTATAAAATTTAGACGATATTTAGTAGAGGTGATGATTATTCGGATGAAGCGACTTTTTAAATGGCGAAGGGTGAAGTTATCTGTGGGAATTTGTTTTTCAATCAATCTGACAGCGATGACGGCTAACCGAATGTTGTGATGGGGTTCGGATACTACGATACGACGAATTCAATCCATGGGCGCAAATATTCGGATATTTGTAAATTGATTCAATGTTTTGTACCTCTTGATTGAATTGGTCCGTTACCTCAAAACGTCAAATGATTTAGGGAGAAGACTGTTAGCAACAAAAAATGAATGAATGTTCCACGAAAGGATACAGGTGGTTTATCATGACAATCACCTCGTTGATAAGAGAAAATTCCATGGAAATCGAGATGGACGAGTAGTTTTTGATGGGACGCAGGTAAAAGCCTATCACAATATTGTTTTGCGAAAAAATCTAAAGGTAAAAATAAAAACTGCTCTGAGGATGATGACTCTTTCGTTTTTACTCTACAGTTACATACTGAGTAGAAAATATAGACATTATGAAAAAAATGCGAGACGATTTACCATTCTACCACGTATATTATTTTTTACAAGCTTTCCATGCCCTAAAATTTCACCTCATTGCGAGGATTTTCGTAGCCTATAGACTAAAACCTGCCACAAATTTGGCCCATCATTTCGCAAAAAATCTACTTATAGGTAGATATACCTACCTAATGTTCTTTTTGTATTTTTGAGATCTGGAGTGACCCTCAAACATGCAATAAATATTGACATTTCGCTGAGAAATGTTGACAATCAAAATCCCTCTTTTTCCACACCCATGGATAACAAACTATAATAAAACGTTTATAATGCCATTGTCCGGAAAATGTGTATAAGAGGAACTGAAACTTATAAAAATTTCATAATTTGCTAGAGAAAAGCAGGTGTCTAAATTAATACCAAAATTCTACTTTTGCTATCATACTGGATATAATTTATTCCTACTCGTGATGGGCAATCCTGGCTGCTCCGACTCTGGAAGAGAAGATGAAGACTCAGGCCATGGATCGGCGTAAATAAATGTTAACATTTTTACATTTAAAAAAATATTCAATACATTACACATTATACATTACATAAAAAAAAAAATTCAATATAACATTAAGAAATATTCGATGTGACTGACATATTTAATAATAATAATAATGATTCCCAAAAAATTGGTGGCTCTCGTAGCTTCTGAGCAATTTGGGAAACTTTTTCTAGTTTAATAGATCCTGGAATGTTTACCATTTTTTATAGTTACGGGAACTATAAACTGGAGATGTAAATTTGCCTCTAGAAACAATAGTGGTTCCTCAATAAATACAGAAAAATGTTCAAAGAAAATTCATCACGAGTAAATGCAGAATATTGATGTGACACATGGACAATTTGATTCATTACACGTCTCAGCAGGTTGATTGATGTTGATTATTTTCATACGGCCGTGGAATGAAGACTTTATTCAAAATGCCAGGAAAAAGAACCGTCTGATGAACTAATATAGCGCTTTAATAGCCGGTGGTTAAGAAACCTGGCGTTGATAGAATCTCAAAAACGACGCATAATCACGGTCGGACCAATCTTACCTCGGAGGATCGATGGCTTTAATTTGAAAGGATAAAAAGAAGAAAAAAAGAAGAAAATCGAGGGATGGTTCCAACAAATCGATCAAGACGGGTTTCTGGGTAACTGATCCTTAGCGTTGAAGCGTTCGATTTCATGCGAGGGAAGAATGGTGTACAACATACAATTATTGAGGTTTGTCCCAATTAAAATAATAATTTATACAGATACTGAGAAATGGTGGCCATCAAATCCAGTCAAACTATTACAGAATGGTTTATCTTTCTCGGACAAAGGGTTACACGTACAACATTTATCGTGTACGAGTGTATTCAGTGTACGCAGTATTCAGGATGGTCTCATTCGATTCTAGAGATTGGCATCCATTCGAACTTGCAAAAAAAAATCAAAACCCTTCTACTGCAATTTTTGCAACACTACAATAAAATTACATCCCCTATGCTGTACCTATCCATTGAGGATCACCGACAGTAACGCCACGCTTCGGTGGACGTTTAAATAGACCCGTAATGGATCCCATATACCGAATTTCATTAATTTTGGTACATCAAAACGCGGATGATCAAATAATTTTGAAAAGAGGTTGAACAATGAATTTGATTCTTGCTTGATTCCAAAGGTTACTCGTTTATAAAAAAATTAATAACCAAAAATTACATCTTATTGAAGGCAAAAAAGGTTAGGTACATTCACATTTCGGACGTGAGTTACGATTTGGCTTGTGTAGGTACTTATGGGTTTTAATTGGCATCCTAGATAGAGGTGTATACTAACTACATCCGATGTACATACATAGTAATGGATAGTATATATATTATGTACTACATATAAATATAATCATGCTATCTACATCCCCACGACATGTTTTTGCATATCCTGACTGAAAATCACCCCATCACTCCTACATCCCGTTCTTGATGATCCTCTTAGAAAAAGAGAAGAACAATCTCGAACCCTATTGCTCCCTCCTTCTTCAGTTCTTTAACACCCCGAAGGTGTTATACTTTTCTTAATCTTTCTCGCACCTTTTTATATTTTTTCATATCTCAGTTTTCACCCCCAACTCCTCGTTGAGGGGATAAAACAGCCCTTTGGAGTTACGGCGCCCCCTAATGAAAAGCCTGAATGGAGTGGGGGAAAGAATCGCGAAAATAATTTGCCATTGCGCAAGGAGTTGTACGTTTCAACAAAACTCCACCATCTCCCGTAACCTTTTCTACTTAATTATATAAGATTTTTTTCCCTCTCCACTCTCTCCAAAGAAAGAATAGCACTGCAAATAACGATTGTGCTCCTTTATCAGACAGAATTTAACTTTCAAAAAGAGAATGTACGCTCTCCAACCTAAATGAAAACGCCTGCCACCCCCTATTGTTTCATTTTTGTTACCTTTTTTTACTCCAACCCGTCCTGTGGGAACAAATACAAATTAAACGAAGGTAACTTACAATTGTAATTTTACTCCTAAGTCGCTTTGAAGTCACTGATTCAAAAATGAACGGCGAACAGTATTTTCGCTCCAGCAAACATCCTATTATTATATCCCAAAGTAAACTTTGCTCCGCCTTCCATCTACGGGTTTCTCATTTAGTAGCTTGGATTTTCTTCAATTTCCCTTACAACCATTTTTCACTGTTTCGCCGTTCAGCTCCTAAAAATTAGAGTTACGTGATATTACGTGATATTAGTTTTATCGTAACGCTTCGGACAAATACAAATTTGTAATATCAACTTTTTGGCTCCTCTTTCATCTTGATAAATACATCAATAGCCATTTTTTGGCTTCTCCAGCTATCAACCAAGTGGAATTAGCCAATTTTTTTACTCCTCATTTTTTTCCTCACCCGGGGGGGGGGGGGGGGGGGGGGGTTCTGTAACTTTGGAGTTATCACAACTGTTGGAAACTACTGTTGGAAAGTCAAAACGACTGGTGACGGGCAAAACGACAGTTGTAATAAGAGTTATGAGAAATTATCGAGCTGGACTCGATGTATCGATTGAAAACGATGTATCGATTTTGAATGTCTTGGAGAAAGGAAGAAAACATGATAATTATTGGTTCAAATCACTAAAAATTACCACAACTTGATGTACATCAAACTAATAACTCAATATAAACGCTAAAATTATCGCCAGTAAATGAAAATATAGGTTTTCCATGTCAGATTGAGAATTTTCCAAATCAAATTGAGAACTTTCCAAATCAAATTTGGAATTTTCTTAATCAAATTGATTTGGAAAGTTCTCAATTTGATTTGGAAAATTCTCAATTTGATTTGGAAAATTCTCAATTTGATTTGGAAAATTCTCAATCTGATTCGGTCACCTAACTTCATCTCGACAAATCTTCCCACATTTCCCGAGGTTTGTCAACTGTGAAGAGCTTCTGTCGATGTTGCTTCCTTACAGAACACCTCGCGAGCACAAACATGACGGCGTTTATAACCAAGTTAAGAACTCAACTGTTCTTATTAACAGTTGTGAAGCTAGCGAAATCCCCCCCTCTGATTAAAATAAATACCCGCTCGAGCTTCGCAGCTGATTTCATGACAAGCGTAAATTTATAGTATTCACGCGAGAGAATGATGAGAACAAATCTGAAATGAACGAAAAATAATAATAAATTACAAAGTAAGAACAACTAGTAAAATGAAGATTACACATTTAATTCCTGTATGAATAAAATAATGTAACAACCGCTTTTTTACTTTCTTGTTTTTTTTTTTTTTTTTTTCAATCGAAGCGTCGGCAAATGCAATGATGAGTCGATCTGGTGCATAATAAGGACGAGAGTTGTCAGGCGATGAGAGATGATCCAAAGAACTGCACGTAGCTCTCGACGCATGAAGAAAAAGCCGTTTATCGAACCATCTTACAAGAGTCGGATAACTCATCGGAATTATTATCGATGCAAATTGACAGCGAGTTTTTCACGTTTCAAAATACCGGGGGTTTTTCTCGTGAGTCGACAGATGCAATTGAGGATCGTGTTTCTTTTTAAGCGATTCGTAATTGGAGCAACGAAGGAGGAGTCCTTTCACTTCCAATATCCGCCTCAGCGGTGCAACATGTGCATCTAATGTGGGTCTTCTGGTGTAGTGGTTTGGGATTTGAGGCGTAAAAAGGGACGACTTGATTAAAAGGCAGGAAAGAACTAGCGATGGCCACCTGACTCAGTGGTTTTCATGGATGCATTATAATTTTACCGAATAAATTAACTTTATACTGATTATTCCAAAGTGATGAAGTCTAAATGTCTCAATCACGTCACTCAAGGTGTTCTTCGTAGGCCAATTTGGTGTTATCCGAGAATGCGGCATGCTACTGCTGATCTTCAGACTTTCTACTGCAGACTCTATCTGTCATGACCACAGTTGAGCAATTAATAAATGACATTGAGACTCTGTAACTAAGGAGGTATTCTGTGGCCTTGAAATACACAACACTTATCGTGACCTCTAACAGTTCTTCTCCTGGACCTATGCAATTTCGTTTGCTGAATGTCCTCCCTTCTGAAAAGTCTTTCAGATGAAAATTTTGCGAATGCTCGGGATTCATTAAAGAAGTTGTTATTTATATCACACGCTGGTTGACGTTTCCAGACCACAACTGAGACAATTTTCAGCTCATAATCGGTTTTACTTCGAGAATATACATTTTGGGATTCTTCGGATAACATTCTCGCGTAGCAAGATACAAAAAGTCATACTAGGTACTAGGCATGTGCTCAGGATGGGTCCAGCTCAGGATTGGAAACACCCAAATCTAAACAGGCTATGAAAACATGCAATCGTATTATTGGCGAAATACCAACGAATCTACTTAACTACTACAAACTGCAAACAGGCAATCCACTGACATTTCTACTTTTTTAAAATTCTTTTATAGCGCTCACTATATTCAGATTTGAAATTGATTCCAAGTGAGTCGAAATTTCTCAAACTTCTTCTCCAGAATATCAGCGCAGAAAGCTGACCGTTTTCATGGGTAGATTAATGCAATGGATACACTAATCGACGTAAGAATTGTTTGATCCAACAAAATGAACTTCGTTGTTGACACATGTAGTGAAGTTTTGAAGTATACACTAGTCATTCTACACATTCAGACTTGTCTTGAGTCGGACAAGAGTAACCTCTTGTTTAGTGCCCTTCACCGATTCAAGTGAGGAGACAAGCCATTGCAGAACTAAGAGGCGCCAGGCGAACCGCAACTAAACCTTCCCCGTGATTGACTGAACAATTCAGAGCCGGAGAATAATGGAAATAAAAAGAGAGAGAGAGAATGGAAGCCAGTGGGAGACCTTCCGATTGTTTGCACACTCCAGACGCCTTCACGAAATCGTGCTCCGATCCTATTCGAAAGATGCCTTTTCCCCTTTTAAGGTCGCAATCACTCTTCTGCATGCTCATGAGGAATTAGGCTGTTTTAATATCGAGAACCACAAAGCTTGAAAGGGTTGTTCTACTCCAATTATAAACGTCGGTTGCGTGATCCCGCACTTGCCAGAATGGAAACTTAGAGCACTTCTCAGGGCGGTTATGCTCCTGATATACGTTTCAAACCAACCGCATATTAATAGTGGAAATGCCGTCATTTCAGGTCTCAATAAATGCTATTAATTCCTGAGACTCGGTAGCCAAGCCGCAGAGGTCAGCTTACCTGAACAGTCGACGTGGACTATATGAACAACGTCGTCACAAATCAACAACTATTATATTAGATTACGTGCGTGCGAATTCGCTCAGGGGACATATTGACACAATCGTTCATTGAACAACAACCGTAGGCATTATGCCCGTCAAACGTGTCTCGTTACTTGTGAAATCATACGATTGTAGCTTGAGACATCCATCATCCACTCCACAGCATAAAAACCGATGTCTAGTAGGTAGGTACATTACACGACGGGGATCTCAAATGAAATTGCAACTTGACCCCAACATCATTTTAGTTCATGATTAGGTGATAGTGCTCATTGTTGATTCTCATCAAAAAGATACTACTGATGAGAGTACTTGTTAATTAACAACGTTTCAAATTAGCTTCAAACGCTTCTGTATTGTAGGTAGTTGTGGCGATATTTCTTCCTGCTTATTAAAATAAATGAATCAAGATCATGATGGAAAGATCAAGATTATGATGAAGAAGATGGAGGAGAAAAAAAAAACACCTCTTCTGTTAGTTGGATCAGCAATGCCAACCAGCCCAACTGCAGCAATACAAGTACCTCTAAACTGCACCTACAGGAGCAGAAAGTGGCCCCGTTGGGCTGATGTGGATGGGATACGTAAGATATAGATCCCCACAGTCAGCTTTCGCAGAATCTTAGAGAAGGATGAATGTGAGATGGCACTAACAGTCACCGATCTCATGGTAGAAAATCAAAATTTTGAAATACCTCTCAGAGTTGTTATCAATGACAACACTGCTGGAAAAAGAGGGTGCCCAAATTTACTCCGGGCTCTATGATGTGGTGCACGGGTGGATCAGTTATCCACGGAAGGCCGGGTCCAGGCTTTCAAAGTCCCACGATCTGCCTGGAAAAGTCCCTTAGGAATATTAAAACGATCCTTCGTAGGCAGATGCTATAGGTACTATAGCAGATGCTATAGCTACTGAAGAAATTGTGATAAAGCATCTGATTGGTGTCAAATAATTATGGGTACATCCTATTATATGAAAGTCTGGCTGCCATGAAGGCCATTGATTCTTTGCTACAGGTTCGAAATTGGTCTGAGACTGTCTGAATACCCTACCTGAGAGTAGCTGAGAGCAATCAAGTCACTCTCCTCTGGATTCCTGGACATGAGAGTAATGAAGCTTCTGAAGACCTTGCTAAAAGGGGATCAGAGTTCTTGTTCTAAGGACCAAGACAATTTCTAGGAATCACCAAAATTTACCTGCAAATGTAGCCACCAACTGGGAAAACAAGGAGCGAATGCGATACTGACAATACCGCCCAGGCTTGACACTAGTCGTGTCGTTCTCAAAGAAAAGGGCAACTTAACTAGTTGCCAAGCACAACATGAATGTCAGAACAGTTGTTTACAGAACAGCCTGCTTACAAACTCAAGTGGTGGTAGTTTGCTACTTCGATAAACATGAAGAAAATAGGCGTATGACAGCGGTCACCTATCGTTTTCACGAAACAGAACCAGAGGATGACGAACATAATATATTATGTGGTATTGTGATGCACGAGGTCGAATTAAAATAATATGTAATGAATATCCAAGGAAACTATTTTATCTCCTGAAACTGTTTCCAAGCTTCTCCATTTTCCCAAGCCTGGGGGTGATCGACAATAGCTATAGTAGATTATTGCGGAGGCGTACTAAATAAGAACCCAAAAAGTCCCCCAAACCATCGATAGAATCTTTAGATAGTCAGGAACGAAAGTAAAAGTTGAGTCGGAATGAATATAAAAAAACTGAAGGGTTAATGTTGCACAAATCAACAAGAGAACTAGCTTCTCAGTTTCTCCAATTCGGCCGCATCCCGACTATCTTCACTCACATCAAAACATCCGTACAGGAAAATCGACATTTTGAATTATAGAGGTTTGAAGAGCATGGGGTCAACCGATTATCCTTGGCTGTTCTCGGTTGAAATGAATTTAACGAGGTTGAAACCATTGAGTAGAGTTGCAGACGGAAAACATGCACTTCGGACCGACGAGGCAGAGACGTTCGGACAAGCCACAAAGAACGGAGCTACAAGGCAGCTCTTCATAAACTAAACCCCCAACATGAAACTTTAAGACTCAAAAATCAACGGAAAAAACTACTCGGCGTTACATTGTCTAGAAAAGGAGGAGAAGAGGAACTAAGAAAACGCCACGCTCCAGTTGGCTGCGCTGCGGGGGCTGTCAGTGACGGAGGTGTGCCAAGTCGGTTGTCCTCGGCAGGCGCATAAACAATGTTTTACACAGTGGGGACTTCTACTCGGTCTTACACCGCATTACACTTTCAGTCGGGGGTCCCTCTTCAAGGAGTCTTCAACTCAACTGTCTAGCTCATCCGACCTTGCTCTTCAACGTTCAACCCTCCCGGAAAAGGCTGGGAGTCACGTCAGAGCCAGGACGTCGACGTTTTCTCGCGACGAGAAGACAAGAAACGGAAATACGACAGTCTGTGGGAGAGGGGTTGTGGGATGTTCGCTGGTGGTTGCTTCGATGTAGATAGCACCCATTTTGTGAGATAGGTAGGTACATATAAATAAGTAGATATAATTTTCCTCAGGATCTACGAGCTGACATTCATCCAGGCGAATGATCAGACACAACTGATTCATGCAGTGTTTTAGCTTCAATATGTCACAAAACGGTTGTGCTGAAGTGTTATAAAGCCAAAACGAGTTGATAAAAAATGTAAGGATGAACCTATTCATTTGAAAAACTTACCTGTAAGGTTTACCTTCATGAAGGATTTAGCACCTAGGACGGAATATCGAGGTAATTGTAGGGTCGGCTGATGTTATATATCGATGGGACTGAAGCAAGTCCAAGATCTGAGGTGGGCTCAGTACGCAATGACGATTTTTATCAACTGTCTAAACCAAATTCAGTTGTTTATAGACACAGAACTAGCAAAGAACTAGGTACTCGCTTCGCTTGCACACTCAGCACAACTACAAGCTTTCAGGCTTCAATAGGGAACTTGCGGGTTTAATTTGATGGTCTTAATGGAGACCTTAATGATGGTTTCCCAAAAAGGTGCTGGGTATATGCGAGGTATCCGAAGATTGAAAGTTACCGAAACTGGGTATTGTAATTTGAACCTAACTGACGTCGCCGACCCCTCGCCTGCCTGGGCGAACCCGCATTTTGCGGACCTTAAATGACGACACGCGGTCCATTTCAACCCATTTTCTGGGCAAACCAGCCGTAATTTTGAGCTGAATATTGGTAACAGGGGGTTTTGAAGACCACTAAATCAGATTTTGACGTTCAAAATGCAAAATTCCTCCCCATGCAAGTTCCCCATTCAATGTTTCTTTGTCAAACGACCTGGGTCACCTCACCCAAACTATGGAAGGCTGTGGATTCATAATGATGAAGACGGTTTCGATCTTAGCTGTAGTCCATAAGTTGCATTCTGGATGATAGGTAGTAGAGAGTTTAGGAAAAACGAAAATCGTTTCAAAATTAGTTCGTCAGTTATAGAGTAATGGGAGCCAACATACTGACCAACACAACGTTTTGCGTATAAACAAGGACAACCGCCATTTTCAATGCTTAAACAAAAAGTGATTAGCATTATCAGATGTGTTGGTGCATCGTTATATAAGCTGGAAGTGTTGCAATGATGGGTTGAGATCGCAAGTTTTTTTTTTTTTATTCAGTCGACTATCTACGCTACTCTGATGGGAATCGACCAACTCAAGCGAGGTTAGATCATGATCATGAGATACACGTACGTTTTTATTGACCCCCCCCTCCAGTCTATTCCCTCTGATTTGTGGCTTCACGGCTGATCCAAAACCTTCATCTTACAAAACAGGAAAAGCAAAGAAGGCCTGGGAAGGAATCGGGGGAGGAGAGAAGGGCCCATAAAAGCACCTGAAATATGTTAAAGGTTTCCACTATATACACCCCTCCCCCCCCCCCATCCCCACACCATTCCCCGCCATTGGCCGGCTTAATTAAATAGACGTCAAATAAAGTATCTCCCTCCAGAGACGGCGTTCCAGGGCTGGGCAGATCCGCCGGGTGGGTTTTGATGGATATTTTATGATGGCGGTTCAGGTTCTTATCACATGAGTTATTGTCCGAGTGTGAGTGGCTTGGCTTCGTGAGACTTGGGTCACTCTTCTAAATCATGTCTATCTTCCTTCTACTTTACGGGTGTGATGCCGTTTCAGGGCTCGGCAATCATTTCAGTTTTTTTTTGTTCTTCGACTCGAGTATCACCGGTTGGGTTCCCATCCAAATGTGATTCCCTAAGACTCAATTAGAGCCCACCTGCTATAATATTCTCCATTATCACCTCGCCTACTACAGGAGTAGGAAAGTTTCTCATAAAAATCCGACCTTAATGAAACAATTGTAAAGGTACTTACTGTAGAAATTGTTGATGGTGGTATTGAATTTTAATAACATTTTGGTTGATTGTTTCAATCGCTATCCTATGTAGACACTATACAGAGCAGTGGGTTCAAAATATATTTTGATATTGTGGTTATATCGTCGCTAAGCAAGACGCCCTATGAACCAAATCCCAATTTTCCAGGAGGAGGAAAAAACTGAATCCAGTTTTTGATCACCTGTCCCTTTGTTTCCCGTTATTCAGTCACTTCTTGCCTTCCGGTTGTCGTCAGTACTAAAAAATAGTATTAATTAAAGAAAACAGGAAATTTAGGTTGATATGGAGGTGTTGTTTTTCGAGTATTTCTCGATTTTGTAGTCTAGTTTAAGCAATTTTGAGCTAACCAGTCGATGCAATGTGAGAAGTCGAATAAGAATCAGTCAAAACCTAATTTTCGTGAAAATGGTCGATAGGGCGTGTTGCTTCTTAAGCGAAGATATGAAATTATACATAATAACCCAAGCATTAATGTGGGTACATTGAAACCGGAGGTGCCGAGGTATGATAGTGAGGGCTGTTTGTATCGCACATTTAACGACAACATGTTCTATTAAATCAGCGAAAACTGCACCCCCCCCCCCCCCCCCCTCCCCCCGCGTTAAACATTACCTAGTTAAACCCATTTTAAATAAGTCTCTGCTTTTGGAAAAAGTAGCCAGATAGCAAATTACTCGTAAAATAAGTAAACTGTGACCTGGGAATAAGTATCAGTACAATTTATTATGAGTGTGCGGTCTGCTCCTAGAGGAAGACATCGTTCGACTTCACCTGCTGATTTAGAAATTACAAGTCTCCTCAAAACTTCGCTATCAAAAACAGGGAATAAAAACAAAATATATTTAACGCAAATCCTACCTTACCATTTACGAAACCGTTAATCTCTGTTATAAAACTGTTACCTATCTCTGTTAGGAAACTTACCTCTGTTACACTGTTAATTTATTCAAAACTTGTTGATATCAACTAGATATATGTACTCCAGGAGAAACCCAATGGGCTTCACCTCCAAATCAAGTTTCATGTTATATATGCATACCAATTATTTAAGTGGAACCCAACTTGTAATGCATTTATCTTATGCAATAAAGTTATATTTTTTTTAAACCATAACCATATTCATCATTTGAAATAAATCATTGTAACTTCAACACAGATGAAAGTTCTCTGCAGTGGATATATTCCACTTTCACGAATGCAGCACCGCCTGATGCTAAAGGATTGTCATTAGTCAGGATGCTCTCGATAAACGTTCGGTCCTCCTGAAACAGAGAAGAGGCCTAAAGGCAAAGACGTTGTCCTATTATAGAACCTATACGAGTCACCTTATTAAACCTCTGAAGGACTCCAGCCGGCAAGCTGAAGAGATAGCCGCTCCGTGAGTTACCGTGGCCGCTAATCGGATACCAAATCTAGAACGTCGTCCTCAGGGTTCACTAGAGAAGCCGATCGGATGTTCGTTAGGAAGGTGCGGGCCCGGGTGAGGCGTGAAAGTCAACCCAGTGTCCTTTTCCTTTATCCCTGATACGCAATGACCCGCATTGTCGAGTGACCGTTGAAAAACAAAGCCTCATTTACGTACACACTATCCGTCAATTTGTTCAAACTATTTCTTCTGTAGGATGGGAATTTTTGACCCATCATCCCATGCACAGCGAGATCGAGTATAAGTAGGAATTTAACGATGGCTTTTCTAACAAATCGCATGTAGCTTACTGATTATAACTAATAGAATCCGGAGGGTACATTTCATTTTATTCTAAGATTTATTAATCTATATTCTAAGATTTACTTTTATATTAATATTAATTAGAATAAAAAGAGTTCAAAATAGTGGCAAAGGAATTTTTCACAGAACATGATTTAAATATAAATCTTTAGAACCTACACTTGTCAACAAACAAAGTGACTAAAAGTTTGGTGACTTTTCCAGGGGTTTTTAAGAGTGATAGGTAAATCTGAAAATGACAATTTTATTTTCTTCAGCCCGTATAAGACCTTCTACAGAGAGGTTTTTCCTAAGTAAGATTTCCCATCGAGAAATACGTGTGGTAACGAACAATAATAACCCTCTCACAGCAGTAGGTACCATGAAAATCCGTTTTAATTCCCCATGGAATAATCCCAACGGTTGGAGGAAGCAGCCTGAAGCACTTATCGCGAGAAATCAGAGGATGAGGGAACTGTGGTCCGAGTACCGAAATGGTCGTTTCTCGGGACTGGAATATGTGAACGGGGTCAGTAAGCGGAGTGATGTGACGAGTGTGTTTGATGACGACAAGAAAAGTGAAACAGAGGGTTAAATTTTAAAGTACGTACCTATATTTTCGAACATGATGATTTTTGGATGGATTTTTGATTGATTCTAATTGTGAATGTTTGACGACGGGTTGGTTGCTATTCATAAAATCAGTAACTGGTCTTGAGTTGAGATTTTCCTTTCGCCATCCTGATTCTTCACTGGCGCCAACGTATAGTGATATTTTTTTCCATTTCACTGGCGCGTTTGTCCGATTTTGGTGGCAGGAGCAAATGTCCACAAAATTCTCTAATGATCCGCACCTCTGGCGTAAACGTCCGACACGGCTCCATGCAGGAATGTGGGTCAACGTTCAACTGTTCAATAACATCATTGGCAATTTAATATGTACTGTCCACGGTATTCTCGGTCACATACATGACTATAATATTCTTCCTCAACTACTCAATCGGCACTTGAATTTTACTGCCCTCCAAGACACTTCCTAGATTCCTCCTTTTTCACCCTTCAACAGTTGCTTATATCAAGAAAAAGGGAACTTGAGCCCTAGGACGTGTTGATGGTTTGGATATGTGAGGGTAGAGGTTTCCCATCCGATACAGCTCTCGCTACGCTATGGGACGTCAGGGAAATCTACGCGAACGCCTTTTCATAACCCCGGGCTTCTTTTTTTCGACCCATTCTCAGAAGAAGCAGTTTCCATAAAAACAAAAACGTTTCCACCCCTCCACCACCCCATTTTTCCGCCTTTTCATCCTTTTTTTATATCCCCAAGACGAAAAAAGGTAACTGAACTGGATGGGTGTTCCGAATAAAACAAGGAAAGCTCTGAGAAGGATCTACCTAATATACTGCAGGTCATGCCCCCTCCAGCCCCCCCAAGGTTTCACTATTTCATAGTTATGATGCGTAATAAAGGTTTTTCTTTTTCTTTTAGTGTCGCCTTTACTTTTCAGGGTAGTTCCCACCCCGGTGTGCCCTTGTATTCCACCTCACATACCGAATACATTAATACGAACTACCCGCTCGAACCTGGAAAAAAATATACTCCTTTCATCCGTATAGTGGCAACTCCCAAATATATTTTTCCCCTTTTGGTCCACCTTCGAAAGAAGGGAAACGAAATAACACAGAACTCTCCAAGTTCGAAACCTTCCCGTTCAGGTTATATCTGGGGTCCCAAAGGAGGGAGAGCATCTTCCCCTATTTTGTTTTATGTGCCCACCGGTCCTTTAACCCGCCCCCGCTTCCTGGGGCATTACGGACCCTCCTTGAGGCATTCCTGTCATGCCTTCGCCTTTATACACTTTTCAATACTTTCCCACATGCCAATCATTGTCCCGGGTATTCTTTTGAACGTGAGCAACAACTTAGATGAGGGACGAACGCTGAGGGGTGAAAGGTTTTTGGAACTTTTTTCCCTTGACTATATAACTTAACAATGTGCCGTTATTTGTTTCAGATTCGTCGATGCTTCTTCGTTCTTCACAGTTTTGAAGCGGACATCACATACCACTTATTTGCAGGCAGCGCAATCAATTATTGTATTCGAAATTTCAGCAGTAACGGTGGTGGTGGAACTCAGAGTGTTGTAGATTGCATAGTAGAATCCAGATAAGTATATCGAATTCATAGTGTAGTGGACAAAGCATGGAATCCATTAGGTATTTATCACTCAGTGATAAGGCGGAACTTTTTAAATGGGATTTTATTGAGGTACTACAACAGCATGAACAACACTACACAGTAAAGATATACCTGATCCGATCCCTGATGAGGTCTTAAGGCTTCAATAAGTAGATATTTACCTAAAGAGTTTTCATGTCAAATCCAAGGTATTTCAAAACGAATTCCAAAACAAATAAAGTACCTTTTATTTATTTTTTTTTTTAAATTATTCCTTAATATGATTCGAAAACCTTTTGTTTGGTTTGGAAAACATCAAATTGATTTGGAAACCTTTGAATTTGTTTTGAAAAATAACAAATTTGATTTAGAAAGACTTGCCTCGAAATTTTTTGTGCCTTATTTCTGTTTTTGAAGACGCAACTCATTCATGGCGATGAAAGTCAGTTAGCTTGAACGGAGGGGAAACCATTAGTCCAGGAAAACGTTTCCAAGAGGGAGAACTGTACCAACAAGAAGGGCACTGAGCATTTTTTTCTCTAGTCCTCATTGAAGAAGAAGCAGAGGAGGGGTGATTTATTCATTGTTGACGGTAGCTTGTTGTTGGATGGACGGGCAGCTATTGAGTTAGGGGGTTGAACTAATGATTGGGTTAGGTGGCAATCTGTCCTGGCTGACAATGCCCTATTAAGGGAAGGGCCCAACAGGTTGGGAAGCTCGAAGACTTATCGAGACCCAAGGAAAAGTCCTTCAACGAGGAACGGGGGCTATTGATGACCTTTACGAAGGAAGATAGGGGTATGGGGGTTAAACCCTTTTTTCCATGGGGGCACTGCCCCTCGCTCGCCCAGATCGCGATGAGTAATGGAGTTCTGGAGTCTTGACTGATCCTCAACTAATTGTAGCCCGAAGTCCTCCCTCGCCACACTCATTCCACGGAAACGTTTGACATCTGTATTTGTTGTCTAATGGTGCAAAAACTCTTTGCCTGGGCTCAGGGGCTTGTTAGAGCTCCCAACTTTGATTTCCCGACAGAGACGGGAAAGGCATGGTAGATGACAAATCTCAGGGTATATACCAATACTTCAAGAGCGCTAATGACGTTTTGCCCTACATGGCAGAAGTTTGGAATGACTGGCGCAAGAAAAAAGTTGATTTTTCGCGAAGGTTTCGAACAGTCTTCAAAAGTAGCTAGATTACCCGTTCCTGACCAAAGAAATAGCCCGATAATCTTGCGAGTTATAGCCTCCACACAAGTCGAGTTTCACCGAGTTAAAAGGGGAGCTTCTAACTTGGAGGATTAGTGGCAACTCCTTTATCGTTAGGAAGGAAGAAGAAACTGTACGTCTTAAGAAGTAAAGCGAACTCGTATACTTACTGTGAGAGGCAACTTAGGTATACGATACAACATTAAAATTGTCAGGTAAACTATTGGTTACTACGAGTTGATTATGTTGGGCGACTTTCGTGAAAATTTGCCTCGACCGGCTCAAGGGAGGCTCGGAACGGCTTTGATCAATGCTCTACGATACGAATGGATGAGGCTAACCTTATCGGTTTCACTGAATGGAAACACGTGCATATAATGTGAAACTATGTTGTTATGTAACACGAACTTGTTCATAAGATCTGAATGAAGACATCTCTATTACTATACTGAACGGCTGGAATGGATTATGCGAACCAGCAAACTGGAGCACAGTTTAGATAATCTTGTCAATCATGTCACGAACCTCATCAAGCAGGAAGTACCCAAATTATTTCAGGAATCTATTACTAAGTAAGGTACTCATAACAATTTTTTATTTTTTTTTTTTAATTCTTAAACCATATTGTCCAGGGATAACGAAAATGGAGTAGGTACGTTTGACGAGGAAATGTTAACAAATTGGAGGAGCAAATATAAATGTCTCTCACATAATAATTATTACGTTCGTTTCCCAGTTATTCGAACTAAAATATAGCAAGTCATTTCATTTTTATGGGTATTCCCAATGGAATATCCATTATTGAAATTCATCAGCGATCAATAACAACAATGTGACACCCGATCATTGCAATTTACTAACATGTTTCAGCATACTACTATGGAATAGACCTACTCTAGATCGAGAAGGCTGACTTTTCATGAATTCCCAAGGCGTGAACTAAGTAAGTAAACATTTTATGATTCCAACTCTAAAATGAAATGAGTGTAATAGAGTTGAGAAGAGTTTGAGTTAACAAACTTAACTTGATTAACATCTTCATTACGGAGCCGTCGTCAGCGCTAAACGGCTACTTTTCCTCCCCTTAAGACCTCAACATGTAAAGCTCACCGCTAAGTGAGGATGTACTCTTTTGGCCTGGGACCAAAAACCCCAACATTAATCGCGGTCAAAAATACACCTTCAACCCCTTCTTCCCCCGTTTCACGAGATTGATGCCTTTCTGACCTAATCTTCAGAATTTATTTTCCACTTCATCACCGGATTCCGGGGAAGGGTTCGAGGGACTGATTGATGGAATCCAAGCCAAGAACCTCCCCACCCTTCCTGCTCTTTATTTATACGTTTATCTTTTTTTGTCCTATGTCGCCTCATTTTATAAAGGAAGACTCATATCAAACCGACTGATGGTCGTCGTCGGAAATAGGGCTCAGGCGCGGATAATGTTACGATCGCTGTTATCAGATACCTGGTCAAACATGAACCCTATCTGGCAGGTAAAATGAAGCAACGTCTGCCAAGTTGAGTGGGCAGAATAGTTTGCTCAATTATTGAAACACGGAGATACAGAAATCATATGGTGGAAAAATTATCACTCGAAATGTATTTTCAACCTGTTGGTATATACATCAATAGTGCTAGAAGTTGATACACTGCTTAATCTATCTTCTGCTCACCCTTTTGAATGTTGGTGCACAACTGATTTGCGAGCTCAGTTTTCAACTCAGCTGATCTGGAAGCTAAATTTTCAAGACAGCTGATCTGAGAACTCAATTTTTGACTATTATAATAAATTAATATTTATGTGACTGTGAGATCAATATTTTCTACTCAATTTGTCAGGGGGTTTGCCCCTGACCAAGAGTCGAAAATTGTCCGACCTGTCGAGACCGGATATTATGGAACAGTCTTGTTGAGGAAATTCACGTTAGCGCATGCGCAGAGCCAGTTCTCGATCTGACACTGCCGGAACTTCCTTGGGGACCATCTAGGGCCCAAACCTTACGATTCCTATAAATTTCATCAAAACCGGACAATATAAGTTCCGGAGTTTCGCCTGGGACAAGAAATTGACCATGCATAGGCTTGAAGATCTAGCAACTAGCACACAGATGTTGTTCTCAGATGTCAGGAGATCTGAAGAGTTTTACTCTTTAATATGCGATTACCTACATTTTTTCATATACTATTCCAAACGTTATGGTCTATTTGTTCTATAGACTTCTGATTCACGGGGTTTCCATTCCAATAGCAACCCCAATCTTGGTTGGGAAAGGTCCCATTTGCAACCTCAACTTCAGTTTGAAAAGCTCCAATGCCTTGTTTGACAAGTTTCCAATCGACCTTGGTTTGACCAACATAGCCTCTACAAATATGAAGGTGGAATTTTCCTCCTCAGTTGGATGTAGGTAAGGTGGTAATAGTTTTTATGAAGCAGTCTGAATTGATTACCTCTCTGCATGCAGACAAGATGCGACAATGTCATGAGAATGGTGACAACATCACGTTCCGAACAATATCACTAGGTTACCTGCCCGAAGAACACTCAAGAATAGAACGCACTGAATTAATTCTGGGGCATTTAAGCAGAACCAGGTCCTGGGGTGAAGACTTCGTGCTGATATGTCAACTATGCAAATTGCATTTCTTCCAGCGTGAAGCAGCTACGCGCCAGTTGGAACCTTTGTACGCAAATTTCGACCCCTCCACTACAGAAGAGGGGAGGCCTCCATTATGCAACTTTTTTTTCCAGGTTTACACGTTGGGAGACAATGATATACTGCAGCGATCCCTATCTACAAACGCTCGCATAACATTATCATCGGAGTCCCGAAGGACGGCGTCTATTTTATGATATATGATTTTTACCTTTATGAACTCTAAAGAGTCGGGATGAGGGTTCCAAGTAAATTGTTTCGATATCTCAGATTGGTTTACGATAATGGCTTTGATGCCGCTATAAATCTGTCAGAAGGGGATCCCCCTTCTGCCCTACCTTCGTGCTCCAGCCTGTTTGACGTAGCCTTATCAAAAGTTTTTGTCTTCTGCGCCTGCGCTCCTCAAAAGATAATTACCGTTCCTACAATTTTCCTCCGTGATAGGGCTTCGGCCAAGGTAGTAAAGTCATATGTTTTATGGGTCTGTCCAAATTTAGATGGACGGACGGGGTCCACTCAATCCACATTCTCCTTGAGCTTTGAGCTCCGAAGTGAGCCGTGATCAAAAGGGTTGCCGCCGCTCTGAGTCTTTTATTTCTCCTCCTTTTTATCAGTCTAGTTGTGACAAGTCTCGGAAAGAAACATCGCTTTTCGATTTACCAAAAATATCAGCTCAACGATCGTGCTCTCTCAGGTTGAAATTTCTGAAGTGCTGATTGACACAGAGCCATAAATTAATATATATTCGATGGTTTAGGGGCCTTTTTCAATTTCTGGAATGTAACCTCAACTAAGAAAAATAATTACAGAGTCGTGGCTTAGCATAAGGAATCTAACCGAATTTCCAATCGTTACCTACACCACGAAGCTGTACGACAAAGTTCTGTTTTCATACTTGGAAAAGTATACTCGCAGCTCCGAACAAGAACCTACCTACCTAATCCAAACTACTAATCTAATCCAAATACTCATAGGTATAACATTTTCTGATTGATTGTTACTGAATACCATGGCTGTCGCAGTGAGCTAATATATTTTTTTGTATGAAAATTGGAAACATTTCTCCTGATTTTTCCAAAGAACCACGAACTTAAAGTGAACCACGAAGTGTTTCATGAATTATTTATCATGTAAATGTATTTACATTAATTTATATTGATTTATTTTACCTACTCAAGTTTCATTCCTGTAGTTCCTGACTTTAAATACCTATTGAAGAAAGAAAACACGAGAAAAACTTCCCGGCCGTTCCAATGCATACAGAGCCACTGAACTCTCCCCCTGTTTCTGAAATGATAACGGAAAAAAAGTTGAAATATAGAAGCAAGGTCACGCCAATTCGCTCATTACATGAGCTACGTGGAACTGCAAGTCTGTGACTTTTTTAAAGTCTTTGAAGAAAAATTATTTGTAGTCTTCGTTCGTGATGATTATCATTGTCGGGGTGGCATTCCGATTAAACATTCGAAAAAGAGCGTACAAACAGCAAACGTTTCGTAATGGATGAGTCTAATTTTGAAGGGACTAGACCCTGGCATCAACGTCAATGTACACTTCATCTCCTTGCAGACTCAACCCGGAAGGCCGACCTCTTGCAGGGCGACGATTAAGACGACGATGACGTCAACTATTCGACAAAGGTGGCAATAAGTGTGAGGCCTCCAGCTTGAAAAGATCTCTCGCGCAGCCCAGATGTGGTTTATAGCTTTGTTTTCCACGTCAACCGAGGATCAGCAGGGGACCCCCCTTCATGCCACAAATCATGCCCAAGCCCCCCACACTATATATATTCCCGATCCCAAGGACGCGCTAAGTTTTGCTCAAAAAAGTCCCTCCTCCGTGAAACATGCCTGAAGATCTTTATTATCGCTGGCAGTCTCATTTTCAATAAGTGCAAATGAATGATAAATTGTTATTGAACGGGTTGAGCTCGGTTCTCAATCGTTTTGAAGTCCTCAGTTCATGTCTGGTTGTAAGATAATGAAAGAAACGCTACGGGGTGCTGTTTAGCAATTTATTTCCCACCTGTCAATATTCGCCTTGGTCATGTGATCAGTAGTTCGGCCAGGTACCATTTTTTTATAACTTAATTCGGACCGAGTGTTTCCAATATTGCTCATTCTGGTAGAAAACAGTTTTTACTCTTCGATGATTTTACATAGGATAGGTACAAGTATACTCCCTTTACATTGTATACTTCCGTTACGTGGAAGCAACTTACAACACTATTCTAATAATTAGTTAGGTTGATACTTCTGTAATTCAACACCTCAATTATGACCATTCTAAACATGTTTAAACAAAAACTCAAGTTCCACTTACTTCCCTAGGAATTTTTCAAATAGACCATTATATCTACGTAGACATTTTGTTCACGCCAAAACTTATAGAATCGATGATAACACATTATATATTATATCCATGAGAGCTCTTTTGTAGATCATCTCATGGACATAACATGAAAAATAACATACTGAATACCATACAATGTTAAACGCGATTCATCAGTTTTTTTTAAAATAAAATTTATTAACCCATTAAACATGGATTAAAAATATTTTTGTTCAGTACGCATTACTTTAAAGCACGGAAAGATGCAGCCCCAGGTTTAATACTAATGAAATGATATCCTGTAAACATAGGCGAGACTATCTACAATTAATAGCTTTCGGCCTATTTTGCAACCGAGGAACCAAAGAAATCAAAAATCACTGTAGGGCCCGTTTTTTCACAAATGTACCTATTAGGTTTTGCTTCGAGCAAAGAGTGATTTTTGGAGTGTTTACCTAGTCGGTGCTGACGGCAAAAATAAAAGGTTCGCCCTCCCGCCGTGTTTATGTGCCTGAGTTGATTTCAGGTGTAACTTTTTTGCTTCACGAATTTATATACTTACCACTATGTTTGGACTGTGGACGATTAGAGTGACCTTTCAAAATAAACTAAAACGGATATAGTTGGATAAAGTATCATCACCC
>JAEMON010000006.1:22513783-22529447 GCA_030264115.1 Lygus lineolaris
CCCCTCTTTATACGCTCTCCGTAGCTCAAACACCCATATACACAACATCCCCTAAACTTCCATTCACAAATACTCTTCAGTCTTCGTTGCGTTGTGGATTTTATCTGTTCAAAGGCGAAATAAACTTGGACATTCAAACGGTGGAGCCTGTGTTTATCTAGATGCATCCTAATTACATGAACCCTCCATCAGCTTCAAATCGATTGATTTTATAATGGGGAATTATCGTGTATGAGGAACTTACATTTTTTCAGCCTTTGCATTGTTATTTGGAATAAAATAGCACTGCCAATACAAAGAAAAAAATTGTTTACCGTTCGGGAGTGGGGAAAACTTGGAATAAAATCTCAGCTGTTCGGAATTCCGAAGGCTCTTGAGAAACCCTTTCCTACGTCACACTAAAAGAACTGGAACGAAAAAGAATGCGCTGAGATCGCATTGAGGGCAGTTAAAATAGGAATAATTTGAAATTATTAATTAAAAATTAATTAATAATTAATTAATTCAATCAATTTACTAATTATGCAAATTCTATTCTCACTAATCAGGAGCCGAAATAGTGATGGGCTTTGTGTTTCGTTTGGTTCGGCTGGAATTGGACGATGACAGACGATACCCTTTTCAACGTCACTTTCCTGCCATTACAATAAAAAATATTTCAATAAATTTTCTAAAATTACAGACACCTCACGATTTTTGCCTTACGACTTCATTATTGTTTCTTTTGAGTCGTTATCTCTCAGAAAAAAATTAAACAAAGTTTATGATGATTCCCCGTTTCTTCATCCCATTTTCTCCCTCTCAAATGCTGACATGCTGATGAACTGTGTACCATACACATATTTCGATGTAGATTAGAATGTGGGCCTACTTTTTCCACAGAGTAGGTATTGTGTGTAAGTTCTCCCAAATATCTCTTTCTTTTTAAGTTTGAACAAGGAATAGGCATCAGGCTACTAATCACGAGAAATGAGGAAGTAATACCTGTGGAAAAATCCACAGGTAGGTAGTAGATAGGTAGGCAGGTGGTAGGTTCTTAGGTAGGTAGTAGGTAGCTTTGATTGAGAACGAATTACTTACGAGTAATTTCTGGATCATCACATTATTTCTTTACTGCTGCACGAAATTCAAGGATCACTCATAGTCCCTTATAGTAGCAGAAAAACCAGTAGTTAAAGCGGAAACCTTTTTTCTAATCTAACAAAATAAAATAATTTTCTTGAAATGAAAATTCGAATGAAGACCAATTTTGGCTCAATAAAACGCTCCTATCACAGGCAAGAATAATCAGATTTATAAAAAAATTTATAGAAATAGAATTTGAACAATCTTGAAATAGAAAATAATATATAGAATAAATAGTTACTTATGATGGAAATATCTCCGTACCTAGCAATATAGCGTTCGTATTCCAAAAGAGTGATGGTAGTTGAGAGGCTTGTCTATAATCCTGAGGAATTTGAAAAACAAAATGTTGATGACAGATTCCTAGTGAGCCCTCAATTTCGTGCGCTTTCTATCGCAAACAGGTTACTTCTGTGAACTTTTGGTTGTACGAAAAATCAACCGATGGACCAATTTTGATATTTTCTTTTTCGAAATCTTCCAAATGAGACTTTTCAATGACCCATTTTTTCGGGTAATTTCTATCATTATTAAAAAAAGCAAAATTCAGTTTTTTCGTCACATTTCGTCAAGAATCGTATAAATATCGGCTCATCCTAATATTATCAGCTTCAAAGATACCAGCTTGTCCCTGTTTCATCGATTAATCCGAACTCTACTTCGTATATCTTCATGTTCAAGACATGTGGAAGGGTTTCGTCATGTGAAGATCGATCCGAATGAACAGAGAGATCTCTGGCTGCGCCTTTCCAAGAACCGTCACTCCGAGTGATCGCAAAAATTGAAATGACTCAACAAGTCCCGGCGTTCCCCGAAGAGTTAAAAAAAGGGCGTCAGCGTGAAGTTCCCTTCGTCGCAAAAGGATCGATCCCTTGATTTATAGCCGTGAATATGAGGCCAAGTGACCGTCAATAACGCCAACTTATTGAAGTAGCGCTTATTGGCATCCGAAGAAGCACTTATTGACAAGGGATGGTGCTACTTGGGCTCCCCTCCTTCTTTTATGCCTTTTTCCCTTCCCTCGTCAACCGGACACACGTCAATTTATGTAAGCGGGCGAGGACATCCGACGAGGACGGTCTTAAAATTTTATTAGTTCCTCGGCTAATGGCAAGACGAGGAGGTCAAAAGACAAACCTCGAGGATATGGCTGTCTCCGAGGTTGGTTCTTCCACCGTTGAAATATGGATAAGCCGATGGCTACTTGGGGTCTACTGGCGACACTAAAAGAATATTGATGTTTTCCCGAGGCGCAGATACCGTACAAAGTTGTTTTTCACGTTTTTCTGTCCTGGAAATTCTTTTGACGGAACAGCTTTGATAGGAATCTAGATCCTTAGACGCTGTAACGAGAGAACCGCTACAAACAATACACGAACATCTGAATAAACAAGGACTTTAAGAAAGAGAAAATACTAGATTGCATAGGAATATTGCCTAAAAGCTAAAAATGCAACATATAAAAATTATCATAATGGAAACAGGGGGGGGGGGGGTTACTTACCTACCATAAATATTGCAATATTGTAGAGAGTAAATTATTATACGTTGTAAAAAACGAACAGGTAGGTATAAGTACAGACAAAGTATATTTTACCACAATATGAACTTGAAAAAAAAGAAAAGAATATGAAGGTTAAAAATTATGGAATCTAGAGTAGGTACCGTAAGCACAATAATATCATAGTAGTCTAGTATGTCAGTGAACGATTTCAACCGGAACATGAACTTATTGGGATGTTGCTACAAGACACTGCAATAATCATCATCTGCAGTTTTATCGTATAGAGCTGAGATGATGACGCCGTCTTCACGATATCCTTGAAGAATGTTTTAGGAGATCGTGGTGAACCTTTATGTCACGAAAAAGACTTGAATATCAACTGACACAAAGCGTTGATGCCATCACCACCACATCCTGAAGGTTGTTCCTTGTTCTCCAACCAAACCTCGGAGTTATGAACCTCCTCGTGATATCTGGTTTCAATGTGTCCCTGGTTGACACTTTCGTAATATGGACGGGGGAAGTTCAAAACACAATTATGTTACTCATCATATTATTTAAGTGTTAGACCAGAGCTTACAGTTCACTAACCTTGTACTAACATCTAACAACTTAAACTTCAACTCTCTACTCCGAAAGTATCTACTTGGACACTTAATACATACCTACCTACCTACTATGTTAATCCCTTACTACAGATTGTCAAGTGCGCTTTCCTTTAGGTTCCTAGCAAAATAATGACCAAGTTCCTGGCCAGATAATAGAACCATACCATCCCAACCGAGACAAGGTTAAATTATACGTCCGTCACGAGGGATCAAGGTGTTCTATAATTTTTGTATAGGTGAAGTTTCAAGAGCATGGATCAGCTTATACAACTACCCTTTATGTATATAAATCCCAATAATCCTTTAAGTATTTTTATATTCGAAATTGACAGGTATACTTGTATATTCAGAGTGATACATGATATTTTCAACCCCAAGGCAAGAAGAAAGTACCTATTATCTCAATTTTCATTACGTTCGAGATGAAGAATAATGATAACTAAATGAATACAAAAACATAATTTCACTGAATACTATTACCTACTCCGGCATGATTTCGTAGGTAGGTACCAGTTTATGTTATGTGATCCAGGCAACAACCAATACCAATATATTAATATTTAAATTCCTAATTGAATGATCCCGAACCCCTGAACCTGATCCTGGTTTCAGCAATATTATTCGAAAGGATTGAGCTATCAAAAATTATTCTGCGTTTCTCTAAATGGAACAATAGTGGGGTCATCGATTCATTACTTGATTCACATTGAACGAACAAACTATTATAAGTTTGCATCACGTAGCTTCCAAACCAGTTCTCACCATATCATTCTAAGCATTGTTTTCGAATAGGCTTATTTTAATATTCTTAGAATGACCGTAATTATAATGCGGTGAATTTTATTTCCCTGGCCGTATTAGAATAAACCTCAATATTTCAAACGAGTAGAATCCGCGTTTTTATCTTGATGCAGGCGTAATTACTTCGATCCCCAGAGCCCGGCTTGCCTCTACCAGTTGACTTCATTTGCATCAGTGGCTCGTAAAACGTGATGAACTCCGCTTCAAAAATATCATAAATCTTGGTCCTTCCCCAGTTCACCCGTTTTTCCATCAGACTTCCTGGAGAGGGTTTTTAACAAGTACTTGTTCTTTTTTCTGATTCGTGCCAATCACGCGATGCCTCGTTTAGTAAACACACGTTGTGGCTTCAACACGAAATGACCTCCGCACTGGTGTACTTGAATAATCGACTTGTGATGTGATAACGTGTACAAGAATGTCCCCGTTTCAAAGAATCTGAAAATCGGGGGAACAGAGTGAATTAATTTCTCGAAACAACTCAAATAACGATAGATGTTACCCTTACCGTCAAGCCGATAGCAGTAACTTTGTAATGACTACTCTATTTCAACAACTTGAAGATGAAGAGTACATTACTCTTAATGACGACAGAATCAATAGCAGTTTCTCCAGCTGAGCAGTTTGTAGGAAAATTGAGGTTCAGCGTTTCGTACCATAAAAATCTCAATTTGGGTCTTTTCGCAAAATAAAAAAATCATATTTTCGACCCAAATTCAGACTTTCGTGGTACAAAAAGCAAAACCTCGATTTTCCAAAAACTGCTCATCTGGAGGAACTGTTTTTCTCCTTCGCACGGCAGAAAAGCCGCGACCAGCTATTGTTTTCGTGTTACTTTTGTAGATTCATACTATTTCAGAAATTCCCATCACCTATTAACTATAGAAAAAATGAAAATTCCAGCAAAAAATCCTTGATAATTTTTTTTGTGTGATTTATTGCAGAGGCTGATGATGAAGGGCTACGAATCCGAAACCGGAACCAAGTACAATTCATTACCAACAATAAACCAGTGAGATTCGACGAACGTAAAGCTCTTCTCTTCAATAATACTAAAGACTACACAAGTAATTGATAGGGTGCTTCCTTGCATTATGGAAACCTTGCAACAGAGGGGATTCAACTAAACGAAATTTAACCATGAATATAACGTGGTAACAGCAAATTGAAAGATGACAAAACTGTGACATTGAGGAGTTTAAACCTATGTAATGCTCTTTGAAAGCAATCTAAGCTAAAGAGAAATGTCATTGGACGACTTCTTCATCCCTTACCTCCATCGTTTTTTATGTTACCGGTTTGGTGTTATCGATCTTTATTTTATTTTACTGTAGGTAATAAGTCTACCTCTCATTTCAGAGCAATGAATGTTCTAAGTATTATAATAATATGCGAGACCAAGGTTCAATATTTTAAATTAATTCGTTAAATCAAGGATAATTCTTGGAAAACGTATCAAATAATTTTAGATAGGATGTGGGAACAGTTGGGTATATATTATTATGGTTGTCCGTGAACCTCCATGACCTTTGTGCTTCATCAGAATTCAAGAGTCCTTATTTTAGGTCCATTTCCACCTATGCCTATCAGGACTCATTCCGTGTGTAGTTTACATCTCCTGGGCCCACTAGGACCAATGTGGCAATACGGATGCTGCTATAGAGTTCTCCATTCCCATGTTAAGGAGCGACCACGGCAGCTCGGTGGATGAAGGGTGTAGTCCGAAGGGTGAATTTCGCTTTAGTATGCCACCCCCGTTCTGTGGCTTCTGGGCAGACAGATTCCACGAAGATCTCATATTAACCCTCTGTCCCCTCAGCTCTTCAAGGGGACCACCTATTTACGATTCGGACCCTCCTGGCTTCCACAAGAGCGACATCATATTAAAAATATTATGGACATCTTCTATTCATAAGAAATCAACTTCCTTACCGCGGTCAACCCGACATTAAGTATTCCTCGTGCAAACCCGTCCTTTGCCCATACCGAAAAAATGACGACCGCTAATGCTTCCTCGCAATATGCCTCGCGGATTCTCATAATGTGGAATTCTTCTTCGTGAGATGTGAATGTTATGACGCGGGACTTCTTGCTGCCTTCATACTGCCCCGTCTAGACTAAACTGCGATGTAAAAGCATGACTCCTTAGAAGCGACCGCTGGTTTTATGGCTGCTCTGCCAATAATATCGCCGTTGAAATAAACCATTCTTCAATACATCAAACTTCAAAGCATTCCACTAAGTGAAACATCAATCCTTCCGTCTGCAGCCTGAGGCAAAATTTACTAACAAGCAGCAGCTGCAGTGTATGTTTTGGATCTACTGTAAGTTCTGCCAACAAGGTTAGGTCTATAACTGCCGGAGCCTATTTCTTTAGACCCATCGTTTTCGTCTATTATATCAATTCGTTTCCATATTATGACCCCACAAAAATCTGAAAGCAAGATTTATCTGGAGTTGAGGAGGATGCTGGGCTGTGGTGATCGCAGGGCCTACAAGTATAATATTTAAGTTAATCATAATTATGTTTTATTGGAGTATACTTAGACTTATCCAAATGTTTTTTTTTTGTTTTTTTTCATTCGTGTTTATTTGTATAGTGTTATGTCACAGTATTATGTGAGTGGCGCGTCAATCGCTCATTCCTGGCCTCTGGGGAACACCGACACCTCCGCGATGATACGTCACTCCCAGTTTATTTGTATCAATCTCTGACTATCGGATTTTTCGAGCGACACCAGTGAATGGAGCGACCAAAAAAAGAACGTAAAAAAAGCATACAAACAACAGAGTCTCGGTTTGAAAAAAAAAATGGCTTGAAGAGAGTGAGACAGAAGCCGAGCCGGACGGTGTTTTGTCTATGAGGCGTCAGTCAAGGCAGATAACATCCCACAGAGAGGATGGTCTCCAAGATATCTCGTCCTGTCAACTCAGACAGTGGATGAGGGGGGGTGGGGGGGGAGGGGGGGAAGAGCCGAAGTTTTTGTCCCATCAGAATCGTTGTTGTTGTTTTTGATTTTTTTTCTTTTCGGCGTTGTTCTGAATGATGTGCGCGAAGTGTGTGCGCGGAGGGGGCTCTCAGAGGAGGACAAGGTTTTCGCATTAGCCGGGGTGAAGTCGCGAAACAGGAAGACGAAAGTGTTGCATTACTCTAGCTGTTCCAGAATAATAATTAAATTTGGAAGGACGCTTCTCATACTGAAGGATCATTCAACTGATACGTTAAAAGCTACCTACAATCTCAACCCCCAAATAAAAGGTAAACTAATGTTGACGTAGGTTTCTAATGATAATGATAATAATGATAATGATCATCAGTTGAACTATTTTTTCATAGCCATTTCATGAGACAAAGGCAAGCATAATAGACATTCAATAACTAATTGCGTTACTTGGGGGATGTTGTTTGATTTTCTCCATGGACAGGCTTTATCGTGTAACTGCAAATACGAAGGTAACTATTTTAACAAAGATAGATCATACTCAAATACGCTTGTTCCATCACTGGTTGTGTTCAGATTGATTTTTTAGAACCCATCATTAATTTAGAAGAAAACTTTAAAAGTAATGAAAAACATGAAAAAATATTGTTCATTTATTCATCTTTAGATAAATAAATCTTTCGTGAGAAAGGAATGGTTTCAAACACAAGACTTTACGAAGGAAAGACAATAAACGGATGAAGACTATAAATAAGGTTTTGTTCCAGTATTTTTTAAATATTTCACCACATCACTACGTTTCTGGACTATTTCACCCTCCGTCCTTTCAGTTTTCTCTCTTCCTTCCTCGCGAAAGTAAAGGCCACACTTGACAGGACTAAATCATTATGAATTACTATGTTTTTACTCCACAGAGAGAGAAAGGGCTCATTAGGGGGTGGAGGTAACGTCGGATTAGGGGAGCCGGTGTGAAAACTGGTGCCGCTACGAGTGGAGAAGGATGGAAGGTGCGGAAGGGAGGGTTGCAGATCTTTTGTTTTAGCAGGGACTTTACATCATCCTCTCGGAGCACCTCGTCATCCAGTTGTTCCCGACCCACAAGATGGACAACCTTAATGAAAGAGACCCGTCACCGGGTAGACGGACACCTACCGCCCACCTGATAAATTATACCGGGTCCTAATGTACTCGGAGGGTTTCAAACTTTGCAGAAATGCTTCTTCCTTAATTTAATTTTCATGATTTGTCCGTGTTCCTACAATTAAAAGGGGCGTGTTCCTTTGATAAGGTGCCAAGGCTATGTGTGATGACTGCTTCACTTCTGCACCCTGAACTTCAAAATTTACAACTTTCAGAAGAAAAAATCACAAAAAAACACCACATGACGCATTACCGAACGAGAAAATAGAGGCTACCTGATCTAATATAGGATCTCCTAAAGTGTTATCTATTACTACGATGAAAGATGCGTAAATACTACGATAAGTAAATATTTGACTGTGCGAAAATTTCATAAGCCCTTTAAGTTTAGAGGATGGTAACACAGGAAGGTACCTACTTAGTTGTGGTACCATGCCAACTCATCACAGAATTGGATAAAATTAGTAGTCACGACCTGAGAAAAATAAATCCCATCCAAAAATTGGCTCTATCGCCCAACTAGTGGTGAGTTTGCTTATAATTTATGTTGGTGATGATTCAGGGGTTGAATTGACACTGTACAATAAACGAGAAAGTCAATTTGACTTCAGAGTAGAATATTGACCCCAGAGGAATGAATTTACGATGAATTGAATGGGACGAAGAATCGACACGAAAAACGAAACCCCCCTTAATTTTGGCGTAGAATCCAAATATGAACCCCCATTTTTTTATTGTAGATTCAAATTCCACGAAACTTTTCATGAAAAATTAACCTATCATTCGAATTTTAGATTACGCGGCAATGGGCGCAAATACGCTCTAAATGTGCCCAAATTGCCAAAATTCGAGTTTTGTGTAGGTACCTATTCAATTATCACATCATGCGATACATGGGTTTCGGGGTATTCTTTCGCGTTGAATCGCGTGGTGGTATTAGTTTTTCGATTCGGGCAATACTACCAGTGAAAACAGCAGGATGGTACAGGGTTTCCCCAGATCTTCAAATAATTATTGCGCAAATTGAAAAACTGATATACCGCACCGCTTGATTCTACCTGAAAAAAATAACCCGAAAATCATGTATTGCATGGTGGTGGTTGATTACTTACAATGAACTCGATTTTTGGCAGATAGCCGCATACTCTAAAATTCAAATGATAGGTCATTTTTTTGTTCATGAAATTTCACGTAGAATCTGAATCTGCAACAAAGTAGGGGTTCACATCAGTAAAAACTAAGTTAGTGCGCATTGAGCACTTTTTGAGCATGGGCACGTGCGCTAAATTGTCATACTTATTTGGATTATGTGTAAAATGTTTTGGAATTTGGAAAAATAATTGGAATATTTTTCTGAAATGCATACTAGTGGAGTTAGGTGGTGGGAAGGGGGGGGGGGGGGGGTTATTGCGCTCAAGTAATTTGGTTATGATGATCTCGTTCAAATTCAAAAGCAGAGGAACCTCAACTGACCCAGTTTAGACACTTCAAAAACCAAACTTCCTCCTTTTTCGAAGTTGAAAGAAAAATAGAAGAATTTATTACCCTTTCATTATGACATCTGTCATATCAGACGAAGTAGAAAAATATTAACTTTTCCATCAGACCAAGCCAAGATTAGACGTGGAGTAGTCGGGGGGGAGGTTATTGTCTTTTGGTGGAATGACCCCGTCAAGTGTCAGACCAATCACTCGCAGTGACAAGGCGCGACAAGTTAACAAAATATCAGGATCCTTCCCGAACTCCTTTTTCCAAAAGATGGAATCGGAGGTCTCCGTTCCTAGGAGAAGATGAGAGACGAGAAGCTTTTGAGAGACAAATACGGGCTGACACCTTCAGCTCTGGCTCGTCTGGACAATGACAGCAACTCTCCCACCTTGGCCCATTTCAAGGAAACCCTTCACCATTTTCTAATAAGACTCCCCCCGCTCTGGTGGCAAGAGTGGACGCTGTCAGTCGTAGTGACGCCTCCAAAACGTCACAACTTTTCTCAAATCTTGTTAGCGGACGCCCCGGGGGCGTCGCCCCTCGTCGAGGTCCTTTTCTTGTCTGTCATACGCACTCGACGTCTCCGAAAATGGAAACTCCCTTTTTCGACCCCTTTACACCTACCCCACATTTTCGGGGTCTAGCTACCCCCAACAGAACAACTCTTTTTCCTTATTTTCCGGAACATCTTTTATTTCATCGCCAGACAAGGGCCAAGGCCGGAAAAGTCGACGATAAAATTATTTTGAGTCTATCAATACCAGATAAATCACCTTTCCTGGATGTGGATGTTATTTTCAACGTCATTTCACCATTCCTGAGCCAGGGCAATTTTATAAAATATTTCTAAACACTAAAACTAAAACTAGAAACCATAATCTCCAAATTTTGGGATCAGCGGTTTGGGACCGAGATTGGAAATAGCGACGAGCATCCTTTATTAGCGAATTTTCGAAGAAGATATTGCAATAGCTTGAAAATGTATAAAACGCAAATTTTTGAAACTTTTCTCCATGGAAATCCGTTTCAGACCTATCTAAAATGATTCCTGAAATTTAACACTTTTACATGTATATATATTGATATATGTTTCACTCCAGACGATATCTGACCGAGGGATCGAGCTAAAAATCAGAAAAAATTTCAAAATGTCAATAATATCAAAAGAAAGAATGAGTTCGTTGTCCAGAATTATTTGAAGTGCTCCAAGGGTTCAAATTTTGAAAATTTAGAGTCAAAAATCGCTTAAAAAAAAAAAAAAAAAAAAAAAAAACGAGTTTTTTGAGGTTTTTTGTGTAAATTACCATCTTAAACATAAGAACATAATTATGGTATATTCGGAATCAGCGTGACATTTCCTATAAGAATCACCCACAAAATCGGGGAGAATCATTCTTCAAAAATTCGCTCATCAACTCATGCTGCATGAATGGAACATTTTTGTATATTAAATATTATTTTGTAATGTATGTCTATACCTGAACCAGCGTTTTTTTGCCAAAATCCTTTACATCTTGTGTACTTGTAGATCAAATCTCAAAACAATCTGTAGTTGGAAATTTCAGACATTTTACACCGATGTTTTGAAAATTTTTTAAATGAACCTACTTTACAACGCTCTCACTTAGATTTTCAAAGATACAATTTTTCATCAATCACTGATGATTGGGAACAATGTGTAGTTAGAGGCATGCATCAGTATTTCGGCCCCTGAAAAGCAGACTCCTTGATATCGAGAAGTGAAATAGGAGACGTATGGCTATGAATATTTTATGGTCTTCACTCTGCCGCAAACGTGAGACGTTCGTAATTGCAGAAACGATGGAACGAGAAGAGGTTGGGGTACATCCACGTAATCCGAGGAGGCTGGATACCGTTTCCCTAAGTAGTTAGCCAAACTAACGACCTCTTCTAGAGACATGCTCCCTTTCCTCATTTCTGAAGATCTTGAGGAACCTGACGGTGGCTTAATGTCTCAAGAACCCGAGGTCTTTGTGAATCGGTTACGACTGATCCCGACCCTTCGCCACAAAACACTTAAACCGTCTTAAGCGTCGTCTGTTCTCTGTGAACTCGGCAACAAGAGCACTCCTCCGTCTGAATCTTTGATTAATTGTGAGAAATGAACTAAATCATTGGTGTTGACAACCTCGACGGTTGTTTCCCTCTTAGCATCAACCCTTCACTGCGAATACCTGCTAGTTAGGAGACCCCTGATTTAAGGATGATGTCAATCAAGCAGCTGGTTTATGATTCATGTCAAGTTTAAAAAATAAATTTTTATTAGTATTATATCGTTGCGTGACATGGGACCATCGGCGTTTCCTATAAAATATTGGTGGACTTCTGTGAATCTACTGGCAGTCATACGAGCATGGATTGATATGAGACCACATTAGAAACATCCAGCAGTGTAAATTGACTTTAAACCTAATATTATTATACCTACTCGCCGATGAGAGGATCCCACAATATTACCAGAAGATTGCTTCAAACGGTAAGAAACACCAGAAGGACTGCCTCCATGTTCATCGAATTGAATTTTATGAGCACCTGTTTCAAGTGTTAACTGATTATTTTATGATTGTTTTATTGAATAACTATTTATGGCTGTAATTATTTTTGTTCGTCACAGCAGGAAACACTCACCTTTCAAACATGCTGTGAGATTAGGGACTCGGTGAGGCGGCAAACAAGAAGTTTACTTACCTGAAACAAAGAAAATTGTATTACGAAACCAATAGAAGTTAAACATGATGGTCTTGAAGTTTTTAGTTTTCTATCTCAGGTGTGTCACTTCAAAAAAAAAAAAAAAAACGCCGCAAAAATAAAGCTTCCTGGGGAGATGTAACTTTTCGATTATCAGCATAATTTTACGTACCTTCCTGGAGACAAAGTAGGAATATTGCATATGGGAAATTTGAATTCTCTGATGCAACGGTGTCTACTGATATTAGGTACACGATATTTCTTTAGTAACGAACCTGTTTACTCAATCAACTTCACTAAGGCAATCCAATTTCACAATGAAGGAGAGGGGTAGGTATATGAAATCAACCCGGCCAGGAAGTTACCATCCTTTAGTTAAAAATCTCTCGAAAATGGGAACAGTCATTTGAGTCACGAATCGGGACAGTCAGACTTAGCGTAGTATCATTACAGATAGATTTTCCACTCTTCCCAAAAGAATAAGATGAAATGATCTTACACTATCAACGCCAAGGGCATGAAACAGTGGTCATATAATTATCTAGATCTCAATAATCTAATAAAGTTAATAGTGGTAATGAGTTAGAAGCGGGAAAAACTTAATACTCCAGAAAATAACGAAATATGAGGCAATTTTGGGGAAGGCTCTCAAGACGCTTTCAGAAGAAAAAGAGTTGAGTTCCGTCAACAATATTGATCTGAGGACATGAAAGGGAGGTAGAAGGGGAACAGAAATGAGGTCTCAGAGGGTCCCTAAGCGAAAGATGCCTACAATGACCCCCCCATTATGACTCAAGGTGATAGTCCATTGCGGGCTGCGGAGAAAAACCTTCTCACTGATGCCTCGCGGATGGAAGGGAGGAAAAAGGGTCTTGTCTGTCAACTCTAAAAGCATGCAGAAGGATATATCGGGGGACATTATGTCTCCCAAGTGAACAGATGTATAAAATAAATATACCCCCACCACCTTCAACTGGAACCTCCCACTCTTCCTCTTTTCCTTCACTGCAGCCATGATTCCTGCTATCACATAAATCAGTCACTCTCTCCTCCTACTCCCATGTGAACTTTCTTTCCTGTTTCCCAAGCTCTCCGAGAAGGACTCTTTTCCCCCCCATGCTACAGCGAAGACGAGGAAAAAGAGAAAGAAGTAATTACATTAAATCTTCCGCTCAAAGCTCCTCCGTCTCGCCTGATAAATTGCCCGGACGGTTGGAGCGACAACTGCGATAACCCGCCAGAAAATTTGTAAACAGTCGGAAGGAGTGGGTGGTGGCGTTGGAATAAGGCAATTCTGGACCCCGTGAAGCAAAGTAAGAAGGGCGAAAAAGAAGGAAGGAAGCTACAATCAAAGATAACGATAATTCTTTCATCCGGGGCAGGGACAGCTGCCTCTTCGTTTTTCGGTGTTTGCCGAGTCAACAGCCCTCTCCAGTTTCCAGGAGGGAGGCACCTTGAACTCCTTTTCCCACTGTCTTGTTAGATAGGGATCGGAACGAGGCATCAAAGGAACGCACGGGTTCCCGTTTGAGGTTAGCGCTGGAAAAATAACTATAAATAACAGAAACTCTCACGGGTATGCAGTAAGGGGTGGTTAGCGATTCACCCGATCTATACCAATAGGATTCTGGAGGACAAACATTTACACCATTATGTATTTAACGCATATTATCTTTCTATTCTTGACTTGAGAGTTTGCGTCTTTTAAGACATCACAATACCTACTACAATAAGGAACTAAATGGTTTGATCATAGTTGAAAATTAATATCACATCATAATAGGTAATATCGCAAGACTATATTGCGGTTGGAGGGTAGAAATGAGCTTGAATGAAGTCAGTTGGTCTAACACTGGCAGTCCCATCATTTCTGAAGCCTCGTTCATTGTGGATCTAGACGTCAGAGCCATAACTGATGCTTTTGTGGCGGCTGATTTGAAATGGACATGTCGTGTGACAAAAGAGGCTGAAACGCCTTGGCGTCCTCCTACAACAATAGGCTCTGACACAATGTTGCCGTTATCGGGCATTATTTAACCTTCTTCCACAATCCAGAGCCCCATTCTCCCCGAGAGGAAACCTTCTTTTGACTCGGAAACTGCGAACTGAAAATAGAAAATTACAATTACCATCTTGAAATTCGCAGAGACGCAAACGGGAAGCGAGGGTTTTAATTCGTTCCGCAGTCTAGAGATCTCCTCCCATGGCTTTTCAAGAAAAGGGCGGGAGAATGGTGATAATGAATCAGGGGAAAGATGGTCGGATGGGGTGGAGAGGGTATTAGCAATTGTTTCATGTAATTAGACATGCAGACTGCGGAGCTGAATTGCCGCGTTGCATCTGGTAGCTTGATGGTATCTCACTTCGAGGAAAGGGGCGTAAAAAGGACTCCCCAGACGCCAGTCCAGGGCTGAGGGGTTATCCTTGGGATCTTATTTTCACAGAAGGCTATCACATAAATGTTAACGCCTAAACCCTCTTGTTCGGAATTAAAACGGGGCCTAGCCCTCTGCAGCGGGGGCCTCTTTGCTTTACAAGATCCCTGCTTGTGCTTCTGATGGTGCTCCCCTCCTTTTCCGGCACCTATAAGGATAATTACATCAGGCGTTGACTCGGTACCGAAGAGAACTGCCTGCTGACTCACCCACACTTCCATCGAAGTCTTCGGCACTTTTGCCCCGTTTAAAGATACGAGGTAGGAGTTTCAGAGAAGGGCCAATTTGTAAATGGAAGTCCGGTGGGAAACACACCAGACCCAATAGGGTTCGCTTTCTTAGTTGATAGTTACGGAGTGAATTGTGTCGAATGGGGAACAACCAACGGGCAACAATTGGATGGCCCCTGATGAAGATATATATACCTAAAGTTGTGATACAAGAGCAGAGAAGTAACATAACAATAAACAAGTTTCCCGGAATGGACATCTGAGCCTTTCAACTACAGGGGCAGTCTACTCCTCTTGTAGCGACAGGATTTCTCAGTCTCCTGATACTGTAATATTCATATTTGTATGTGATTTTTCCCAATCTTGTCAATTGATCCAACTGCGCCAGCTCGAGCGGAAATAAGATTAGTACGTAATTGCGGAATACCGAAGGAACAAAGAATAATATGATAATCATTTATTCTCAATTTCATTTTTGAGTTGTTCTCAATTATTTATCCAAAATAGAACACATTATCGCTATTAAGACCGGCAGAAGTGCAAATTTGTTAATTTTTCAGGAGGAGCGTTTGAAAGTTCTTGAGAATTTCAATACGATCGTATAACATTCGCGCTAATGCGGCTGGAGATGTGAAATTTTGACCACTCACTCAGTGAGGGCCGAGTACATTGAGCTTAAAAT
>JAEMON010000006.1:22532606-22545636 GCA_030264115.1 Lygus lineolaris
GGAAAGCCCTCATTAAGATCTTTCAAATAAAAAAAATAAAAACTGAAACCTTCATACAAAAAAATACTATTCGAAAGGTACCCATTTGATCGGGACGTGCTAAGAAAGATTATAGGTACGATTCAGCGCCCTCAAAACCTTTTCGAAAAAATCTTTTCGAAAAAAAGAAGTTTTTAATGCATCGTGCACGTGGACTCACCTCTTTTATCGGAGGAATAGAGCCGATTGAAAAAATAGTGATTTTGAAAACTTGAAAAAACTTTCATTTTCCAACGCCATCCTCAAATTGGAATTTACTTGGTGAATTAAGGACATTATGACTGTTCTAGTAACCCAAGGTCGAAAACACGAAAACATTTCACGAGTAAAAAAGTACCTAGTTCTTAAGCGGAGTGAAAAATAAAAAAATGTTAAGAGACACAAAATTGTTCATCTGTGGCTGTAATTTATTGGGCTAGTGCAGTATTTTTAAATGATCGGTTGGTTGTTGTCATTAGCGATGGGGGTTAAGTATTCGTATAGGTAATCTTTATTAGCACGTCCCGTATTTGATGTTAAAACTGCGAAATTCCTACCCATGCAAGTTCCCCATTCTATGGATTCCATGACCAGACGGTTTAATTCACCTAACGAAAACCAACACCGGCATCAACAACAAGTTCATATTGTTTCGCTTTTTTCCGAAATTCTGTTTATGTGTATATTTTTTGACGAGCCATGGCTACATCTACCCGCTACACATTTCAACCATTCCAAAACACCCTCGTCCCATCATTCGTGTTTTTGTCGTGTTGCCACGAGATTTTCAATTATGAAAACACTAGGGTGGTCGGCTTTGAATGAATATATGGCTTCCTGCTCGTGAGAAGGAAGGAGGGTGGTTTGATTTATGTATAATCTTAGAGCATACTAAATTAATTTGTTGGAGTGGGGGAAGTGGAGAGATGCGCGGTAAGTAGGAACAGTAATGTTTCCTGTTGAAACTCCCCTGAGCTCCTGAGTTTATGCGTTCCGTCACAGTTATTTCATTCAACTTTATTGGCTCGTTTTTTTATTATCAATTTTAACCAAAATGACTTATGGCAATTCTCCGGGCACTCCATTCGATAGTTTGTAACGGTATCACCTCAAACATTTCATGAAATATGAACTTTGGAGTACTGATTGAGATTCAAGGAACAGTGCGTAGCCTGCCTTCAGTGCATGAACATACCTGCTATCAAAGCTGAGAGAGAAAAGATGTGATTTTATTGGGATACTAAGGATTTAGGTATGGAACCGACGAAGGCTCTATAAAACTAATACAAGTAGGTATTTACTTTGGTCATAGATATTATGAAGAACCGAACTGTGTCGTCAGCAGATATAATCTCCATATTTTATCATGTACAAAACAAATCTACGCTGCTTCGAAAAATTCCCAATCACTTATAATTTTCATGTCTTCCAATAAAATTCATACAAATTCATATATGGTTGTTTAGTCGTATATTAAGCAGAGACTTAGTGAAATGAGGAGCATTTGAGCTGAAATAGAAAACCACCAGAACATGGCAACCAGAGAAAATAACGCAATCGGCAATCGGTTCAATCGTAGCAAGATCCATAGAAAAAATTCAACTGGTGACCCTTTTTAATGCATCTCGATCGTTGCATATCGGCACAAAACGACTTGCAATATGCATTTGTTGTGTCTCCCTCCGAGCTCAGCAGATGGCATTTTTTTCTTCCGCCCTTTATGTCGTGTAATAAAATACCAAACAATTTTGCCCTTCCTTCCAGCCCCACAATTCTCCTTCTGATTATCACATCACGGAGCCCCATCGACAACTATTATGTCTAGCGAAATAGATTTATTGCTCGACGGTTTCGTTACTCCTCGCTCGAGATAGAACGCCGTACCTCATTTATATGTCATTTATCTGTTTTTCTAAGGGATGTGGTGATGGTACTTATGACATGTAAGGAGTAATATAATAACTGCAGTACTTACTACTGCAGATATCTTGGAAATATGGGTTATTGCTGAGTGCTTATCACTATATCCTTGGTTCTTTTCATATATTCAATACACCACTTAACAATGATGTGGACCTTGGAGTTGTGACGGTTTAATAAGGATTGTGAACAAAATACAATTCAAAATAACCAATTTTTTAAAATGCACATCGGGAGTCTTTACACCATCACAATTGACATAATTCATTCCAACTTATTTTAAGTTCGACTCTAATCAAACTTGTGGGTAATACTCAACTGCGTGAACGCATAACGAAATTCCATTAAACTATAATTATCAGTAGATATATATCTGCTAATAATATACGACACCTACTATTATGATATTTATATGAACACATGCATCCACTCTTATTATAGTATGTACACAATACCAAGTAGGTACATCTTGCGTTAGACATCCTAGTTCAATCATTAAGATTTAAGGAGGGACCGGACACTGCCCCAAAATTTCCTCAAAATTGTCTAAATCTCGGTTACTAAAGATTTTATAGGAACACTTACTATAACCTTATTACTGATTGGTATCAATAAGCTCAAACAAGGGATAACCTCCCCTATCCCTTCCAATAACCATTTTTAACAGCTTGTAACCAATTTTTACCGAATTTTCTCCAATATATCAATTTCAAATCGGTTTTAGGGATTCTTTGCATTATTCGATTCCAAAGTGCCGTGAACACTATTGCAATTTCAAATTCCAAATTTTAATATTATTTTAAATTTTAAATTTGGATAGTTAACAAAAAGAAAAAGAAAAGCTGACAAAAGTTTGATAAACTGTTCAACACACATCCGGTACCACCTTTAGGTAGGTACATAGTATTTGAAATCCATTTTCCACTAAAAATTTATTCTCCGCAGAAAATAAATTAGCCCCATTTCTGTAAAAAGTAAGTTCGACTACCACCTCAATCCATCCCGGGCAAAGCTCCTGAAAACTTTGATGGCATCTCAGATTACAGAGGCGCATTGCGTGATTTAATTGGTTCAAACCCGCAAGCCCACTCTGATTTATACGGTCAACTGTGAATATAGTTATTTCCCGTCAAATAAATCCTTCAATCTCGGCACTCTATTACCCCCACTCTATAGGCTTTACGTCTTGGCCTGAACCAGCGGTTAGGGTCAGGGAATTTATGCGGTGTGGGGAGATTAGGCGTTTTCTCCAGTCCCTTCTAAGATGGAACTTGAAAATTACTTTTCAAAGTAAGTATGTCGTCTGTTATAACGTCTAAAGATTTTATTATACCAACGGAAATAATTCGGGGTGGGAAATAAGTTAGAGGAAAACCGTCATGTTAGTTGTTGGAGTCTTGGATAGTTTCAAGAAATTCCGATCTTCATCATTGCTCTAAAGCTATTATGGTATTATTATTCGTTATAGGTAGGTACTAAAAATATTCGGGTTCCGCCTTGTAACTTGCTAGAAGTGGAACCTTGAAAATCCCGACAATTTTAACATCGATACACAAAGTTTTTTGGGTTTGGAGTCGGTTGTAATATTTATTGGTACAGTTTCGCTGATACATCGCCAGCTTCCTCAGCCTATATTACAACAGACTCGAAACCCGTTATTGAATCCCAGAAGGAAATGGGCTCTCCATACCACAACAATCACAAAGGTTTTTGGGGCGAGAATTTCAGATAATTCAAAAAGCGTTCCCAATGGCTTCCTTGATAAGAAATATTAATAACACGCGAAAGTGAAAGTGGATATTTCATATCAAATTTTCTCGCAGTAGGTACTGAGCTCTCTCCATATGATCAGCTGAGTCGAAAATTCAGCCCACATAATATTTAAATCAAATTTTTTTATTGAATACGTAGGTACTTATGGCCTCCATACAAACTAATGATTTTTCCTATTATTTTCTCTCTCAAAAACAACTCAATTAAGTAATTGGTAAGTACCTAAGGTAAGTACCTAATCATAAAACGAGATTATTGAAGCTACCAAAAATTTGAGAAATCCCACAAATTTTTAAAATTTTACAATGTTCTGGTGACTATTTCCATCTTACGTGGTGACTATTCCTAAATAGTGTAGTTGCTAGTGAAAAAATGTGAAACTTTCAGAATATTCTGATTTACGCATCAGAAAAATAGTTTTTCCGCTATCCTGTATGATTTCACAAGACTTGTGAAATCATAATAAATATTATAATTTTTATAATAATTTATAATATTTATATTATTATTATTAAAAATAAAATAAAAATTATAATAAATATTTATTATGTATATATAATTTAATACATTTTTATTATAAAATAAAAATGATAATAGGTAAATATTATAATTATAATAAAATGGCACTTGGAGGCATTCAAGTTGTTCAAAAAATCGTCGTTCCGATTATAGCTACCCAGGTAGGAGGTACCTATAAATAATATGAATTCGGCACATGCAGTCGTATCACCAATCTATCTCTCTCATGGTCAACTGGACATGTCCCCAAGCTTATAACCAATACTCAATTTTTTTCGTTCAAAAGAGGAAACAAACTCAGCAGTAAATCAGCGGGACACTCCCTCCCTCCCGGTTCCAGTCATAGGCCGTATTTTATTTATGTTGGGCCCCGGAGACTGAGGAGGCCGAACCATCTGCTCTAATTCGAAACGTGACTTGAGCCGGAGGACCAATATATCTGCGAAGGGCAGACATTCTCTATCCAGCCACTTTCTCGCCCGGTTCCTCCCGGCAATTTCGAACTTACAAATTACGAAACAAGTTTTTTTTTTGTATTGTTTGGGTCTTTTATATTTTTTCTTAGGGGGTATGGACGTGGATAGCTTCGTACTGTTTTGAGGGGGTTCCAATTGGCAACTGTGATTCTCAAGGGTCTTCTTGTACAGGGTATCCTCGTACTAGTCTGGAATATATATAAAGGTCTGTGAGTATAGGTACATAAGCTGAGAGCTATAGTTTGTGACTCCTGGCGGTATCAACTAGAGTGCTCTTAGGTCTTTTTTAGTTATATGTGGGTTCTATACTTGCTGATATGGTTAGGTGGCATAATATAGTTTACATATTTTAGTTTATTTATTTTTTGTGTGAAAATGCTAAATTAGCAACAGGAACGTTAATTAGAAACTTGAGATTAGGATGGATACTGCTAATTAGTTTTGTGATAAAGTCCAGTGCTTCAAGGAACTCTTATCATAGTTTCCCCAGTTAGTAAGGATGTAGGAAGTTCACTTAGAGGGGTTAGATTCTAGAGTAGGTATGGGATTACAGTACATGGGAGTAAGGAAGTACACGGTGAGGTGTGTAGTTCCAGAGCATAAAAGTACAGTAGAATACTACCTCGTGTACCATAACAGATTTAATATTGAACGCCAAAGCGGACAAGCCCGCATAATCAACTCTAAAAGTAAGTCCCATCTGACCTGTTACCACTATAGTCTAAGTAAAATAGTACTTACCTTAAGAACTCGATGCGATATAGACCTCTACCTCTCTTACCATATAGATCCCTGATGAGGCAACACCACGTTGCGAACATGTTGGATGGAACAAACGAATGTTAAAACCGGAAGTCAGCCAAGACTCTTCCATCACCCTCAACCCTTAGTAGTATGACCACAATGGCTACCCACAAGCAATATAGAATTTTCTGGTAATATACCTTCAACAGTCAATATAGGTACTGCTCTTAAAAGTTGATTATGCTCACTTCATATACAAACAAAAGGCAAGACCAAAGACATGAGCGGGTACCAGATTTCATTCACACGTAAGAACCGAAACGCCTCTGGCATCCTCTGAGTGGAGGCGGTCCTCATGAGGACCAAACAATACTAGTTCTTTCCTTGACAAATCTTTTATAAGATCAATAAGGCTGAAAGGGATGACGAAAATGCCTGAGACGGAGACACTTTTACCCAGGTTTGATACCTCGAAGTCCTGAAGTAACGATGAAAATCGGACCATGGGGTATGCGAAGCCTACCTTTATCGAATAAACAAGAGTGAATCGCCAACCTGGACCGATGTGGACATTCGAATGGGAACCCAGAGCATTTAATTATGGAATGTCTGAGATTCAGCGACCAGAAGAAAGAAAAGTTTGAAAATCTCACGAAGAAAATGGACAACCCTTGCAGTTAGATATCTATCAGTTTATTATAATATAAGAAAGACCTTATAATTTATAGAGAACTGTTTAGTTTTGTTATAAAATGTTATTATAAGTTATTCAAGTGTTATTATAATATTTTTTATCTACGGCTGTATAAGATATTAATGCCAAATAAAAGGAGAGGAAAAAACTTACTGACCTCGAATAATGGGAGAATTGAAACCAGAAAAAGTGTATAATTATTATATCCCTTCACTGCCGTGATCCAGAAAAACGACTCATGTCACAAGACAGAAGAGCGCTTCAAAGTTTCCACCACTTCATATGACTTGCTTTGTCAACCATACTCATGTACTTACATAAAAGGAGTCAAACGTAATATTTATTTACCTTTCTCAATACTGTGTCAATTTTCAGAAAGAAGTATTGTTACTCGCAAAATAGCTACCACACCACAAAAACCACCTTACACAGTTTCAATGTAAAGATAATAAACTCAAACATTTCCATTTTTCGTTTGTTTCAACCAGTTTCTGACTTCACCAGTGGAACGGCACTACCCAAATTAGGGCGGGCGAAACTTTCCGTTGAAATGCCAATGTCGAAAATTTCGAACATGAGTTGTTATTTTTCTAGATCATGGCATAGTAAAACGGATCTCACCAAATCATCAGGACACAAAATTATTAGGGCTAGATAGACTAGTATAGAAGCAACTGCCATGATTTCTAAATCCAACATTTTCTTAGTCGAGAATGAGGGTGTGGGGGAATGAGAGAAATCCTATATCGATCGCTAACGGTAATTCCGGACAAACGACCTTTGACCGACATTTTCTGGAAGCAATTCTGGAAGTAATTTCCTGTTTTACGGTCACAGCTTCCCCCCTCTTTATTTACGAGGAGAATAACTGATGAAACCTCCGCGCCCCACCCGTGGGCCCTCAATAAGAAATTCGGATAGAATGGCGATGGACTCGGGTTATAGCTCGAAGTGGAAGAAGAAGAAGTAGGGGTGGGTTGAGAATAATGAAAGAGATGGAAGAAGAATAACTGAAGCAAAAGGAAGAAGAGGAAGGTGATAATAAAAACGGATAGTAATGCAATAAAAAGGATAGGTGAGCGAGGGAAGGTGTTGATTAGTAAAGATGGGAGGGCGGTTGGACTTGTCCCGGCTGCATCTGAATGTTGCCATTAGAAAGGGGGCGGTAAGGTCTTCTCGGGATAACCGTCTTTCTCCCTGGTAACCTTCGTTCCTCGGTAACCTGCTCCTAGGGGTGGAAACCATCCTGTTTTATGAGTTCAATTACAGACAATTGCCTTTCGCATCCCCAGCACGCGGATTCTTCTCACGAGGGGAGACGCTTTGAAAGTTTTTCAGGATCTGCCGTTCATGATGTAAGAAAAGCAGGATTGATTCAACATCTACTTATCCGATTCATGGAAGATATCTGCAGGTATGAAACATGAAGCCAACAACTAGGTATCTCCAACTATATGGTACGAATATAGATGATAAGTTTTGAAAGTCCCATAATTAAATATATTAAACCGATCCCAATCCCAACTGCTATAAATAGGTATTGTTGGCTATGAATATCTCGTTATATGGTACCGCAAGGTCGCCTACAACCGAACCTAACAATTGAAACGAGGACACCCGTTATTCCTTATCCTGACCTTACATCCATAGAAACCAATTGACAAATGGCGACATAATCAACCGGAATTCGGTTGAACCGCGAGTTCAACGTGGTTGTTTGGTGTTATTTACGTTGCGTTTCCGAACAAATCGTTATGCCAGTGCAGGAAGAGTTCAATGCGAACTTTCATCGAAAGTTGAAATCCTTATTGACATTTAAAATCGTAGTAATTTTATTCAAAAATAATCCTGAGGGAAGAAGAGGAGAGAGACCGATTAAGAGCAGTATGACCTGGAGGAGGACCTGAGAAAGATCGGGTTCAGAATCTGAAGAAGGAAGGCGCCGCAGGACAGCAAGGAGTGGAAGAATGTCATTCGGGATGCCAGGGCCATCAGTCTATATATCGCCAATTGGTAAAGTAGGCTAGGTGAATTTCATTATAACAATACCTGTTGTTGTTGTTGTCAGCCAGCTACCCTCGAAATTATTCTAAACATTCACTTTTTTTACCACCAACTATCCTAACTCCTGTTGATGCATAACAGTTAGGAAGCAGGAACACTCTAATGGTTAATAACAGTTTGTCAACCTCTATACTATATTAGACCGACCCTACAACAATATTTTGGCACGAGTCGTACTGACGCAATGCATAAATAACGAAATTCCCATTGACTTTGATGTACCTGCAACACTTTCCCCGAGCTAATTTTAAATCTTTGAACACTCAATTAGGCGACACTCCGAGTCACTTAACCGTGTTTCAAGCCACAGTCAATACTATTAGCGACGCTTGATATTCTTTTGACGCTCAATTGAATCCGACAATGATTCACCTCTTGCCTGTAACTCGATATCACGCATGTTCTATTTCGGCGTCATTTGCATTTCATTGTGCAAGACGAGACGCGAATCACCGCTTTTAATGAAGAATACGAGCGTATCCCGTCTTTTGAACGTTTAAAATCATTAACTCTCAAATTCAAGACGCCCTCTTGCGAACGAAAAACCACATTTAAGAACGGCTAAACGAAACGTGGTTTTTGATCTTCACGATGCACTCTGGGCCTCCAAAAATTTGCATGAAAGCTGAATTCAACTTGATTAGGGGTAAAACGAGACGATGTCTTCACCGTATTTTCGGAACGAGCCATTTTCCGTGGATACTTCCCGCCCATTACTCGCACTATAAACATGTAAATTTCATTAGAAGCTCTAAGTAGAGAAACGTAGCGTTGAAAATTTTCTGAAAGCGAGGAGGAATTAAGTTGAACCCGTCTCGAATATCAGTTTAAAGAGCGTTAATCGCCTTTTAAGGGACGCAGGAGAGAATTCGAGCCTTTTAGTTAATTGACCGAATGATGGAGTAAAAAGGTTAAAATTTCGCTCGGATGACGGTTGAATGGAATAAAATATTCCAACCGAGGATCGAAGGTGTTGGAGATCATCCCATTGTCTAGATATTTTAGGGATTCAATAATTAAAAATTTGATGTAACTACAAAGTGGTCAACAAAAATGTATCGTATTTCGTTATAACCGGAGATAACAATTTGGTACATACTTGACACGCCAAGTATCTTTCATCAAATGAGAAATCCTAGTTCAATGAATTAACTTTACCTTTTGGATAATAGTCATCGGCTAATTTTACAATGAAAGAGTGGAAACAATTCAACGTGAAAAAATGTAGCTACAGCAGGACTCGAACCCACAACCTCTGGATTTCTACCCCACCGCTCTAAGCTACAACCAACTGAGCCACGGAGGCCCCAAAAAATCACCAAAACCGGAAAACACAAATGCCTGAGCTAAGCCGTAATGATTTAACGCAATAGGCGAAAAAATCCAATGATTGGTGATTTATAGTGAAAAATGAGGGGGAAATCCCCTTTGTATATAGGAAGTGTGACATTACAAAAAAACCAGTTCCAAACTTCCAAAGGATAAAAAAAAAGTTCGATCGATTGTCCATCAATAAAGAATGGGCGTGCTGTACAGTGCCATAAACAAGTGGTTATAAATGCTACAATAAGTCAGGGAATGGGGTGGAGGACAGAGTGGACCCTGGTGATTGAAGCCATCAGTCGAGGCTGGACGAACCGTTTTTCACCGTTTCACTCGTAACTCTATTAAAAACCGGAGAAAAACATTGAAGGGGAAAAAAAGGATGAGCATAAACAAACGGAAAACCTCGCACAAGAAGGATGAAGGGGGGGCTTAAATAATACCGCAGGACCCGGGACAGACGGACTCTACTTTCCACCCCCCTGTCAGTCCAAGGGAAGGACAGCCCTTTGAAAGGGATCAATCAACTTGATGTATTCCTTGCCCACTGAACGCCTCTTTATACTCTGTCTCTATAATCACCGAGAGACCCCCCCAGGAGTATTTGTATCTATCACAAAAGGCCAACAGCCCGAATTTGTCTTTCGAAAAGGGAGGATCTTTTTCTGAAAGAGAAAACCGGAAGGGGTAGATTTTCGTTTACTTTTTTCCTTCCTCAACTTTCCCCGTATTATTCAACCGTATAATGGGTTGCTCCGCAGTTTATACTTCTATAGGATTCCTTCACGGAATGAATTCATTGGAATGGCGAAAATCAACTGCCAAAGGAGATAAACATAAAATAATATAATACCAATGCTCTTGTCTCACGCTGTTGAATGAAATGAAACCAACGCCAGATCACCAACAATATAACCATAATTTTTTGTGATTTTTCAATTTTCCCAATTTTCTTGACTTTCCAGTCGTGAATACGGAAAGATGCAAACGGAAAACTTTGAAAAATCACCAAAAATTATGGTTACTGCGTTGGTCCCATTCGAAGCAAAGTCTCAGGACTTCAACTTGTCTCTCACATGAAAACCGTTTTGAGCGGTTCCAGCGGCCAAAAACGTGATGTTCCTAGGTTTTTTGAGATTTGGGGTGCTAATTATGTATTTCAGGTATAGGAAAATGAGGTGTATTCGGAATCAGCAGAGTTTCCTATAAGAATCGTTCATAACATCGTCATGTCCAGAAAAAAAAACCATTCCGTCCCGCTTTGCGGCGTCCGAATGAATACATGTCAGACTCTGTCAGCCTATCCTTACAAATTCCAAGAGCATCTAGTTCCTGACGTATGGGATGACGTGATTTGACGCCTTCAGAAAGGAGTCAAAACTTCCAGATTTTCGTACATGCCCTGAGATGTGAAACCGTACATAACAGTTGTATGTACTTCCAAGTTTTCTGGCTCTTCGGAAACTGATGGGGTCGTCCAAGGATCAAATTTGATAATCTGTGATATGAACCTGTCATATCATTCCAATACGACATACGAGCTTGATATTGGGAAAATGGCTGCCATTTCGGTCCCCAAATCCCATACTTGCTCCTCTCAATCTTCTTCTACTAGAAACCTTACAAAAAGGTTGGTAGCTAGATGAATCAATTAGCTGAGTACTGAAAAATTATTGAGTCGTACTGCGTGAATAACAAACGCCCCATAATTACCACTCACAATAATTTATTAACAGTGCAGAAAATAGAGGATGAACACGAAATAGATGTGATTAAACATAATATACATACGGGATAGAGGAAGGTATCGTTCAAACAAACGTCTGTCTCTACAGAGGGTTGAATTCGTCTTCGCTAAACGATTTGCTCAAAATCAAAAAGGATCAAACGAAGAAATCCAATTATGAAAAGTCCTCCGTCCTCCTTCTACAAGAAGAAATCGTCTGAGCGTTGGCATGACAAGAGGGATAATTTATTTTTCAGAATGTTGCTTTTTTGTGTGGTCCTTCTATATTACTTTCAACCCTTCCAAAGGGACGTCAGTCCACCCTTATTTTATATTTCGAAGGTGGCACAACTTTTGATGTGTGGCTGGCTAAGATAGGATGTCAAGAAGGCTGACGTGGACCCCTCTTTGCTTCAAGGAACGCCGGACGTTGGCTAGGGCCTCCATGGGGGAACACGAACGTTCCTGCACTTGAAGGGGTCAACAGGGTCTTAATTATTACGTGCTCCGGACATCATCCCTCATTACGTCGCTCGTTAGTAGAGCTGTTGTTTGGATGACACTTTGTGAGTTTTTATTGAATACCATAAAAAATATTTGTATTAGTTACGAAGGTATAATTATTATTTTCAATTATTATTATTTCAAAGTGAAAATCGATAGGAGTTTTCCACCATCGGAAGCAACTTTTTCCTACATTCTATATTATTTCTTCTGCTTATTTTAGTGAAAGATTTTAGATTCTCTAGGAAAAAATTTTCTTTCGCATTTTGCATTCCAGATTTTGCATTTTGTCTGTGATCAATTCCTTGCCCCAGGAAAAACTATAGTTACGAAATGGTAATCCGATGTTGATGAAATTTTCAGGGATTGTGCGGGGGCTTTTGGATAATGGTTTGGAGGCATGTTTGCATGCTCAATAATATATTTATGCTACTGTAATACTGATTCCTTAGTTCCTAATGGACCAATTTTGCTCAAATTTTGAGGATCCCAGATGATTTTGAAGCAAGAAACCGTCAACATGAACGGGAGAAAATTCTCAGGCTTGTTGATGTTTACGAGCACGATCGTGAAGAAAATTATATTAGCAATATATTTTCATACGCCTGATACATGTCCCAACTAATTACCAACGTCCATGTTATAATAAGGGAGGAAGTTACAAAAGGCAGAAGTATGCTCGCTGGTCCTCCAAACTGGGCAGACGTTTTGACCTGTTCCCGAAAAGTAGGTGCCTAGTAACTGAACTATAGGTCCGAGCTGAAGCAGAAGAACTATTATTTATTACAAAAAAATCCCGGGTGACAAACTTTACACACTATCCTGCTAATGTTCAAAGATTCCCAATTGCCTAAAATCCACACTCTTCAAAGTGAAACAAAGTTTTCTTACCGAATCGTATATTCAAAAGACGGAAACCCACGAGAAAAGCCTATTCCGCCAAGCTTTATGTAGGGGTGTGAGCGGCCTAAAGGGTTAAAATCCCTCCTTTCCGTCTTGTTCCCCCTTTAATTGCGTTCACTTTCTAGTGGAGGACGAAGGGTTTTAGAGTAGGAAAAACGACAAATCCTGCCCTTCCAAAAAACGTATGGCGCTAATTCTTCCGAACCTTCTCTTTCAAGGGGGAACTCAGCTACTTATCTTCTCCAGGGAGTGATTTCTGGAGGCAACTCGATTTAATGGAATAACTTTCGTCTAATTAAAACGTGAGAAATACCTCGACAAGATCGTCTTTTTTCAGGTCGTACAACTTGTGACGGTGTTTTTTTT
>JAEMON010000006.1:22547374-22570411 GCA_030264115.1 Lygus lineolaris
CCCTCACACCGTTCCCTTCTTTTGCCGCCCCCGGTGAGCCTTACAATTCCAAACCTCCCTCACCCAACAACAGCACTGTCTATCCTTATCAGAGCTGCCCTTCGGTCATCACGTGCTCTCTCCCTAAATAATGCTGATGCCATAACCATTTATTATTTACCACAATTATGTAAATTTAATCATCTACTTAATAGGCTTATGTGTGTATACCAAGGTGGCGAAAGGATTGTGTTCGCATTTAGACGGCTTAGAACCAGCATGACATAACTCAATATCCCTGACTTTTAAGGAGAGGGAAAAAACTGATTCCCTGACTATTTATAACTAAAAACTTCAAAATTTATCTAAAAAATTTTCGTTACAAGTAGTCAGGGAATCAGTTTTCTTTCTCTCCTGAAAAGTTAGGGATATTGAGTTATGTCATGCTGGTTGTTAGCCGTCGATTTCGATTTTTATCATTTAATAATGATTAACAGGACGGTTTTAATTTTTTTCGCGACATAAAACAGCGTTACGGAGAAAATATCGCATCTTCGAGTGTTAGGGAAACCAGGTGGTTTTGTTTGTTTGTATTGATTTGATGTTAAGATGAAATGTTCGTTGTTACGCTTAGGAGTTGAATGGCGTAAAATTAATCATTATTAAATGATCTGACTGTAAAACCGTAGGTCTACCGTCTGTTTTTTCCCCTCCAAAACCAAACATCGCATTTCACGTTTTTTATTTATTTTTTATTTATTCATTCATGTTACACAATAAATGGAAAACAAATTAAAAACTTGAACTTATAGGAAAATAACATTATTGCAAGGCAAAAGGCATTATGACCGTACCGCCTCGCAAGTGATGCATCAAACCACTTACGTAATTCAATAGCATACTATCATAGAATAACACATCCATTATAAAAATCGTACTAGTTTGCCATCACATGTAATATTTATGGACATTTTACACTTCTTTTGGTGGAGAAAAATGAATATGAATCATTATGCGAAAAATAAATATGATTCTTTATATATAAATACTTTGTATGATGTTCTCAGACTCAACACTGCCGAATTAAATTAACCCTTAAATATTTTTTCCTTGTAAGAATCGCATGAAAAGAGTAAGGGGGATCTGGGACTGCTGGGGGTTTGGGAGAGCGCTGAACCCGAACTTGAGCTCGAAATGCAAATTTCCGACCCATGCGCACACCCTATTTACACCAAAAATCTCAAGAAACACGTTTTTTAAAGCGATTTTTGACTCTAAAATTTCAAAATTTGAACTCATTGAAATTTGAATCATTGTAACTAGTATAGGTAGATTGGTTACGTACTTATTAGAGTACATATCCATTGTACTTATTATAATTTCTATCCAGAGTGCCTATCCAACAGCGAAGCACAAATTAATATCCTCAATTCCAAGGAAAGATAGAAGGGGGCTTGTCCAGTTGATGGACGGTCGTCGCCTGTCGCTCGATACTACTCTACTCACCCACAACTCGGACACCAATCGTCTACGTCATACTCACCTGAAAATAAACATGTCAGAATTAGAATGGAAAAGTAAACACTCAATAATACTAGATAAGTAAAGAAAAATAACAATATTGTCTGTATAAGAAAGGGGAGTTCTTGCAGGCGGGGGAGAACGGAGTACCCTAATCAGTGCTCAGTGTTAGCGATATGGGACAGTTATGATACTCCCTTCTACCACACGTATAATAAATTGTTGTTATTATTCCCAAACAACAATATATTATTATTCCAACCATAATTATTTTCCAGTTGTTTCAAGAAGTATTAGATATTTTTAGGATTCTGATTCAGAATTTTCGAATATTAGGTACCTACCTATAGAGACTAAACTAACTTCAGAATATAATTATGGAGATCCTAAATCATGTCAAAGTAGTTTCCACTTTTTTTGTATTAAGTACCTACCCATTTAAAAAGCACTATTGTGGCAGTAAGATGTGCCTAATGTGTTAATAAAATCAATAATAAATTTAGTGTTAAAATAAAAATTTTCAGGGTTTTGAATCACGTTTAACATCGTTTTAAGCATAGTTATACGTCGTTCTATCCCACCCTCTGACAAAATATGGGATATCAGAACTTCAATTCCTGGTTCATGTTTGTGAGATATTTCACAAATTAAAGTTACGTTCAATAGCGATCTCCAACCGAGGAATTTGAACTCCTAATATGGTGCATAACGATTAAGGGTGGACATTTATGCAACAGTAAAACGCTTTTGGTCCCCCTTGATATGCCCCACTCATCGCTTAAGATCACTTCATCAATTTCCTATTAAGCTTTTCAATTTTCCTATTTAAAATTCCCAGATGCGGAACAGAGATTACTCAAATTAGTAAATGAGGAACATAGGATGCATTTTTAATGGTGCGATGCTTCATTTACACTAAGTTTTTGTCTGATCCTCCACCGCCTTACGCCCGTATGGTTGAACAACCGTAAATGCCTTGGAAGTTGGAACAGTTGAACCCTTTGTACACCGTAATAAGACCCTTCAGGACCTTTCAAACGTCCCTTTCCAATTAGAGCGACGGGCGATGACTTGTCAATTAGAAGGCGGTCACGGCAGGTGACTTAAATTTATGGATTTGTCATGTCTTCAAACCTCGTACCGTCATTACGGCAAACACAACAAGAGTCAACAACGAGTGCTCAGTGCTCCCACCCACGTCGCTCTGTTTCGCTTTTGTCTAACTTTATGGTGAAATGTTTTATGTCTTCGAGACAGCTGCAATTAGCGAGGGCTCAGGTGGTCGGTGCGAAGGATTCTCGATCTTATGCAAATTCGCGATAATAATAAATTATTATCGATGGAATAATTCTAGTAAATTTACGGAGCAAATCCTGAGCTGCCCAATATTTTTGGTAGAATTTAGCAAATACTTTCAAACCATTTTAGACCGTTCTGAATCGACTTATATGTCCACTTTCTGGGTGTGAAACATTTAACAAATTTGAAGGATAGTTGAGGATCGAACGTTGGACGATTCTATATGAATTTCATTACGATTGGATCGGTGGTAGCCAATGCGCATGGGCAAACGTAAAATCCTACAAATGTCAATATCGCGACCTAACAGTCCTATTCTGCTCATACCTATATCGTTATTATGGAACACCATGTGTGTCTTCGTATATTAATGATTTTAAACGTCAAAACTATGACGAATTTCAATAGGTCCACTTAAGTAAGTACAAATATTAAAAACGAAATAAGAGAGGATGATGTTCTGGCTCAAAAAGGTCTACCCATAATAAGACACTCATTCATTCGGTTAGAAGGGAAATTATCGAAATCGCCATTTTCGATTTTAGAACTCGTGGTATTCGGAATCAGTCCAAAATATCCATTAAGAATCAAACAAGTCCAATTTTAATTATTGTCAAAAATTGTCTAAATTCAGTTGACATTTCTAGCAAGGAAGGGATTTTACCAAAAATTAGCTTTTTCATGAGTACCCACTTTATGTTTGGAGAGGTTTATTGGTGGAAAAGGTGTTGTCCATTAGGTACATTAAATCATGGTACCTAGACGTTTTCATGGTTTACACAAAATGTGTCCGAGACTGAGGCCGATTCTATACTATTTCCCTGAAAGATATTACATTAGGTAGTTTCCGCAAATTAGCTTCTCCATCCAATAATAGGTAAACCTAATTCGTGATTTTGTTTGTATGATTGTGACTATCTCTGAACCAAACAGCTGAACGGATTTTCATGGAGGTAATCTCATGGTGAGTTCCGAGGCAGGTTATAGGCCACCGCTTGGGCCTCTTCGGGCTCGGAAAATTAATAATATATGACTTATTCTAACACATTTTTAGAGGTTTTATGACAAGGCACCTGCCTACTAAAATTGTTAGTGTTTGATGGATCATTCTTATACGAAATTTCGAGCTAATTAGGAATACACCACAGTAATTATTATGTTCCTACAATTCAAGATGGAAATTTTCACCAAAAACCGAGAAAAATAACTTTTTGTAGTGATTTTTTCTTGCCTTCAACTTTCAAGATTTTTGGTGAAAATGTCCATCTTGAGTAGAGGAACATAATCTATGTATATATTAATTTGGAATCAGAGCTAAACTTACCATTAAGCATTGAACATTTTCATTGTCATCAAAACCGCTGAGAGTTTGGTAGGTCATAATCCTTAATTTCTCGACCCCAGAAGGCCCATTACTAAGGACCATCCAAGGGTAGTAGAACTTGAAGGAAAAATGTGTTTGTAATAATTGGCAATGCCCTGCCACCTTGGTACTCTTATTGCATGACTGATCATTTTTATCAACTGCTACAATCGCAGCCTCGATTCATGAGATAAAAGCATCCCGTTCAGGCCAAACAGTAAGAATTCTATTTCAAAAAGTGAGGTTCGAAGGTCGAGTTATTATAATAAGTGCGTGTATTTCAGCCTGGAAGGTCCCCCGCAGGCCCCATTAGTGAGCTATGACTCCGAATTGTCGTCGTTTATTTAAAACCGAGACTTCCGACTGAGTTATAGACCGCCGGTGGCCAGCGGACGTCGAAAATCCTCAGCCTCCTCTGAGTGGGTTGTCTACCAATGGAGAGACCTATTCTAGATCTGCCTCCATCTCAGAGGTTGAGAGGAAACATCAATTCGCATCAATCAGCCTCTGAAGTATTATTTTCTGGGAGACAACCCCCCTCGCGCGTATATTTTCCCTCATGATTAGCACAGATGACCTCTTGTTATATTTAGAACAGATCTGGTTCAAATCCTTCATTTAGCGAATCCTTCTTTTTTCGACGAAAATGAAGCTACTGCAATGGTTCCAAAATTTTAGTAATGCAAATTTTTGAGAACTACCTTCATGGTAATCCGTTTCAGACCATTTTAAAACGATTGATGTAATTTTTTCATATATATAATTAAATGTATATGTGTCACTCCAGACGATATCTGAAACTGGAATCGAGCTAGAAAATTAAAAAAAAATTCAAAAAGAAAGGTTCCAATGGTTCAAATTTTGGAAATTTAGAGTCAAAAATCTCTTGAAAGAAAGTGCTTTTCAAGGTTTTTGGTGTAAATAACCATCTTTAATATGAGAACATAATATCCAATATGAGAATCACCCAACCATATCTTTTATTTCATGAAGTTCAAATTATAAGCACCAAAGAGTGATTGATTGATTGACTGATGTACATATTTTATTCAGTGAATTCAATTACAGCCCCGTAATGGGATCCCCCCCCCCTTCTCACCCCACAGATCTGGATATTGACGAATAAAATATATTACTAGGGGTTGGCTCAGATAAACTTTAAGTCGCCCAAATATGCATGCAACTAACTTTTGACCAATTTTGTGGGTGATTCTTTTCGGGAGTTTTGCGCTTATTCCGAATATACCATATTTATGTTCTTATCCTTTAGATAGTAATTTACAACAAAAACCTCAAAAAACACGTTTTTGACCCTTATTTTCAAAATTTGAACTCAGCCTTTCGTTTCACTACGCTAATATTATTTAAAACCACCCAAAATATGCAATTGCAAATGCAAATATAATATGGTTATACGAAAAATCCGACCCCTATAATACAATATTACAGTAAGGGAGGACCGAGCACTACTTACTCAATATTATGAAAATGTTCTCCATAAAAATCCATTTTTTGCCATTCGGAAACGATTCCTGAAGTTTAACACTTGTTTGTATGTACCAGTGAGTCACTCAAGAGGCTACCAATAATATCAAGTTCGTTGGCCAACATTTCTTAGAGGTCGAATTTCAGAATTAAGGGTCTGAAACCCGTTTTTAACGCTTTTGGGGGAAATCAGAGCTTATTAGTTGTAGATTTTTTAGAGCTCATGAAATTTAGAACAAACCTTAAAACTCTGATTTCCATGAATCCTTATGATTCGTGGTTGTCAAAAGTCTACTACGTTATAATTATGATTCTTATAGCTGGAACTCTTGAATTCCCTTCGTTGCTCCTTGCGTCACAACAGAAAGACGAACGATGTTGTTCGGTATAAAGAATCAAAGATCCTTTCGTATTGGATCCACGACAATTTTCGGTTGACTGATAACGAAAAGGATACGACCCCAAGGCACTGAAACTGAGTACAATACCGTTGCAAAACCACAGGAAAAAGAGGCTCAGACGAGTGGTAGCCCTTTTGTTGGTGTTTAGCCCTTGGAGCGAACTCAAGTACCCTTAAAGACTCAGTGATTACCGGCTTTACATATAGAAGGAAAAGGGGTGTGACACCGGGGTACGCATGAGTCGTCCGCGTTCTTCTATTTCTTCAAAATCGCCCCCTGTCGAGCCCTCAGACTTCAACAGATACAATGCCCGAACTGTCTGGTCGAATGCTAAACAGCCTTAATTGATTCTCAATACCAAGGGCGTGCGTCAAGGTTCACTTCTGTCCCCTATTCTGCTTTTGACCTCGCCCTCCCTTATCGGTAAAAGTTTTTTTTTTTTTTTTTTTTTCAAAAAAGGTCGGAAGAAAGGTTAATCCCGTTTAAGGCCCCTCCTACCAGAAAACAGAAACTTTCAAACGTTTCCAAATCCAGTGAAACAGACTCTTATCGCCCCGTGATCTGGAATTCGGTCAACCCCTCAGCTCAGGACCGTCTCGCTGGGAAACTTCGACAAACCGTAAGGTTTCCAGGTGACATTGAGGATTTAGTGACTGCAGTTCGAGATCTATCGGATTAAAGTTGTCCCATCTTTTTTTTCTGAGGGGGTTTTCACCCCAGATGTCTTACAACAGATAAATGGTTTCAAGTAGCGACTCGTTTACTCCATAAAAACTCCGGCGTAAGGAGGGTCTGAACGGTTAAAACGTTGTTCAACGCATCGGCTATTCTTATTACCATCTCATGGTTCCATTATGTAATTGGTTTTAAATTTCATCTCAACAAATTGGCCGGTCATTTACATAGCACTTTACAAGTCATCAGATTACATATTTACAAGGAACCCCTTCTCGGCCTTGTGCTCGTATTTTACTACAGGTCGCGGCTAAATAACCGTTGGAGAAGGCTCAGCCATCAGTCACAAATGGAATCCCATACAACCTTACATATTTTTTCATTTAATAACGAGTAAGTAGGAGTAGATAATGATATGACTTATTTTTGCTTGCTACGTTCTAATGAGCGGTTGATGGTAATTTACTATGTTAGTATTCATAATAATATAAAGTTATTGCTCTCAACGTTGTTAACGCCCCATCTATACATCGTGGGTTTTAAATTCAGCCCCCAGACATTCTACGAAATTTCAGCAGACCTTCACAGCAGCCTCTGAGGTTCCATTCCGAATATTGTACAATTTCAAGCAAAAATGTTATTAAGTAGGTATTTTGACTGAAACAGCATCGTTCTGAGGCAACAAGAAAGAATGCAACAGGATTATAGTTTATTCCTCCTCGTTGGACTTGAACTTAACCACAACTAAGAACAGGAAGAGTTGAGTGAGCCGCAGTATAACAACATACACGGAGTCCAGGGCAGATGTTAAGTTGAGCAGAAGGAAAGAAAAAGCTAGATGTTGTGCGGTTTTTCACTTAGGCCGGTTGGGTGAAGACATACCTTCCCTGTGGCGTAGGGGCTTTTTCTCCAAGAAGGAACCGTAAAATCCTGCGTAACGACGCGCGGTGGAGGCTCTGACCGTCTCATATTATATCCCGCCGTAGGCCAATTTATTGTCACTTATGCGGAAGGGAATTTCAGCGTGAAGGACCAAAAAATACTTTGCTGTGAGCTGCGAGGATGAAGAGAAGGGGCACGTAATAATTATGGGGACGTTATGACGGAACCAACCGGGGCCCTTAAAGGTGGTATGAAACTATTTTGCGATCATAGGATCACAACAACATATTACGTACTGTACTATATAGACTACTGGGACACTTTCACGCAGTTATGTTGTTATGCATAACCAATCAAATAGGTTACATTTAAACGAAGTATAACCTTGGGTCGAGGCAATCAATATTTTCTCCAGGAGCCACTGACCAAATTGGCTTCGGCACATAATATGATACTCCTGGGTGTTCCCGTCAACTCGGACCATAAAGCTAGGGCAACTAGTTCATACAGTGTCTGCGCATATATTAAAGTATCTCGATATTCTACTTACCATGAGATCATTACTTCCTCTTCAGAGGTACCTACTTTTATGCTATCAGGCCTAACAAGCTCTCATTTTGTTCCCGTGAAATCATTCCACTCTCAAGAAAAAGCGTTAAATTATTGTATGAATTTAACAATTTATATATATATATATATGTTATATGTAGTTTTAGGGGGGGCATCGAAATAAATTTTTTCGTTTGTAGTTGCCTCGTATTGGCCTCGTTCCCATATTTCTTTTTTTTTTTTTGAAATTAATAGTATTTATCTGCAAATCACAAATAATTTTGGATTTCCCATATTACAAGCTTTTGTGGACAAACTGTTTCTCGGTGTTTCTCAGAACATTTGATCTTATTAATCCTGCTAGTTCTTTGTAGTGATCCCCGACCCTGGAGTTCCCGGATTTCGTTTCGTCGGATCCTCCTCATCCGTAACCAACAACCTGTAAAGGACACTGAAAGCTGAAGGTAGCCTCTTCATTCCTTGTTTTTAGCATCAACTGAGATGTTTGAATCAAGAAAATGAGTCAAGAAAAAAACCTGACTAATAGGTATCGGGGGAAATTTATCAACTCTAAGAAGACGATCACGTCCTTCTAAGGACATCAGTGCAGTAGGAGCAGTGGAGATCTATAGAAATATCATTAGGTTTGTTCGCTGATTCAACTGGTAATGGTTGCCAACCAATCACAAACCAGTTTGAGATTGGTAAAATATGCATGGGCAACCAACACCTGTTCCGAACCGTTGGAAACCATCGGGAGCGGCAAGCAAGAAATTCTTCTGATCGATCTGAAGATCCACATCTTGCTTCCAACCTGGTTGCAGGACACTGCGAACGGACCAGCACGGAACTACACAGTCAGAGATGATTCCAAAAGTCAGGAAGAACGCCCAAATGCGGTCGCGAACGCCTATTTACCGGTAGGTTATGGCCACTGCGGACAAACCAGGAATAAACCAGAAATAAACGTCTTGAATTCCACCATACCAGAGGTGGTATAGAATAAAGTCGAAACGTGTTTTCCCCGAAACTCAGTTGTTCTCATTTCTTTTTCCCTCGTTCGCGAAAGAGACTGAGAGAGAGGGGCTTATACAGAATTAATTGTCGTTCAGCTCCATTTGACCCCAAGGGGCGGGTTAAATCACGGAGGGTGACGGATCCCTTACTCACTGGGATACCCCCGGAGTTCATTGATATCCGACTTAATCAATAAGGTTGTCTTCCCTCCCCAGTTTTTTTTTCTTCCTCCAGATCAATAGGTGGGAATATAGAAAGATTCGAGTATTCAATTGGTGAAGAATATTAGGTATCAAACAGGTGAGAGAGAATGGACCTCGTCCAACACTAATCGAAATGGATTATAATCCTTTCAGGCGCAAAAGTCTGGGATCATGGTGAAGAAAAATGCAGCTAGGTGAAATGGGTTCTGTGGGACTACAATAACAATCTTTCGTCCATTTTTGTGCCAAATAAAATTTAAATTACCAAGAAATGAGGTGGTACAACATTTGTACCAAGGAACACAAAGTACCATTTTCTACCACCATGTTCCTAAGTACAAATGTTTACCAGTACCTATTTTCAATATTTTCGGAACTTGGAAGTGGCAGGCTTCCTTAAAATTCAAGATATCTATACCAAATTAAAGGTAGAAATATACTGAATTGAGGGATACGAACAGACTCGTAATAAAGCTTGTAGTGAAGCAGCAACAAATCAAAATATTTTCTACCCTCATGCTCCTTGGTACACCTGTTGTACCTTTGAACGATGGTTGGTGAGAAACCGAGTACTTCCCCTCTCCAAAACAAACTAACATAGTTGCGAATAAGTGAATATTGTGCGTGTTGTTATTATGGATACTCGGAGAAGGATAGAAAAAAGCTTAAGCGTATATAATTCGGTAACCGACCATTAAAAATTCACGGAATTATCAGAACAAATAATTTCGGATTGGAATCTTGGCACGTAAATGTAGACGTTAGCATTCTTCGGTACAGCTTCTGTACCACAAAACAGATACTTTTTGTGATTTCGCGGAGAGTAGGCGAAGCCAACGGAGGCTAATATTTTTCCTATACTGCAGCACCCTATTGAGTTGAAATGAAACTAAAAATCCAAGGAAAATTAAATATTTTTGAAAAACTCGTTCAATGGGACTAAAGCTGTACCGAGGCACACCAAAGAGTTGAACCAGATTTCAGTTACACAAGAAAGTATGATTCCTTAAAGCTTAGGTAGCTGTAAACTTACATATAATGTAAAATCGTGGTTCTGGAACTCGCGAACAACTACTAAATACCTACATACAAAAGTGAAATTCCTGAACTGACTGGAGGAGTGTTTTAAGGATGTTTTTCTTCTTACAACGTCAACTAGTAAGTAGGAAGGGGGGGAAGTAGGGAGGGGGAGGGGGTAAGTTGATTGCCAAATCATAATAAAATTGTGATTTCTAACCAATTTATCAATTTGAGAAGAAGTATGAAATGGAATTTTTGTGACAGTTTAATTCAGAACGTACTAGCAGTTTACCCTAGAAAAGGTGGGATCGCACAGCGAGAATGGAGGGGGTTATGGACCACCCTTCGAGTTCTAGAGTCGTTCAATCTTAATTAAAACATCTTGGGCAACATTACTAATCACTCAAATAATAACGGGGAGGTCCTTCCTAACTCGTTAAACTTGGACTGACTAATGCTGCCCATTACGATTCATCACTCAGGCCAGAGCCGCCTCGTCAAGTGGATCCCTCTGCCGCTCAATCATACGTCAATCTGTTGAGAAAATGTACACTGAACCGACGTGACCGCATATCATGTGTTTGGTTCTCAAATACGGTGCCATTAATCACGGAGGATTTAACTTAGGCCAACGTTTAAACGGTGGTTTCCTAATAGTGTCTCAAGTGGTTGCTCCAAGTCGAAAAGATCTTTAAATTTTGATCACGTACGATTAGTTCAAAAACACGTTCAATGGGGAGTTTGTTGCCAGCCTGGTTTCCTGATTAGAAGCTTTGTTTTAATACGAGTAGAACTATTATGCCTCGGTAAATACCTGATAGGCACTTCAGATAGGAAAACATGTTCCTCACCTCACGTGGGGCATGACTGAACGCTGTCAGAAAAGCGAAGCAATACTACTTTTGCAGGTACCCAGGTAGATATTTGGTGCTTTTTGTGGTGATTGGTCAAGTATTGCGAATATTGCTACATTCTCTGACATTGAAATACACGGAAGCACATAGAAATAGCACTTCTTCGATTTAAGCCAGGATCAGGGGAATCATTTAACCGTCGGGGGATACTCCAAACGTACTAGGGAACGTTTGGTTGCAGAACTAATGCAATGAAAAGGACCATCAACCCTGATAATGAATAGGAAGGATGGTTTGTTTTTTGTTTTTCTGTTTTGACTAATTGGAAACTTCAGCCTGAAATCTCTGACATGCCTCGACTACCACCAATATAATATGTATATAAATTATGCCCTTGCCCAATCAGTACTAAACGCATGGGGTTCAGCAGTGATTCTAGTCCTAAAACATCTCATGATAACAAATTTTGGGTATTCCGTACGGCAGGCGTTTGAAAAGGTCCTCCCTGAGGTAGTCCTGAATATAAGACGGTCTTTCAATAATCATTTTCATTCTATACAACAAACAATCATTGCTTTCATTAAAAACCAAAATAATCATTGCTTCCTTTCCATTCCACCCGCAAAACCTCCAGATCCACCTTATCAACGCACCCACCCCCAGCTATTAATTAATGTCTTCGACCAAGCACGACTACTACAATAATTATTCATGTCACTGTCAACAAACAGCTGCTCTACTTCCGTAATCCCTTGTCAATGACCCGAGATCAATTCAAAATTAAAAACACCAAACAGCAAGTAAAATACTTTAGCAGCAACTATTTTTGTATATCCATTAGCTAACCTATACCTACTACAATCATAATATATTACCTAGTAAGTAGTTATGTTAGGAGGTGTGTGTCAAGGAGGTTTTTGTAGCACAAGTCTCTATTATTCAATTTAATTAATCAAGTCAGTTAGGTATTAATTATTGTTTGTCCTATGTAAGAAAGATTTTATATAAAGCTGGTCACCCAGTACCCTCACCCAACTATGGCACTTGCCTTTGGAGAGGTAATTTCAGACATCATGTACTTACTTTTTTTTTTTCATTAAATAAAGGACTTTTACTTCATATTTATTCATTAATTTTTTCACTATCAAAATTCCGAAATTCTAGTTAGTGTCATTAGAATGATTCATTTCCATCAATACCACAACACCATTGAGGATCCTCAATATTGTATTCTAAAGCCATGGAAAAAATACAGGTACCATACCATGATTTGGATAAATGGATGATTTTGAAGTCATATCGTGAATATTGCCACCTGCGTCAATCCCACTGCCCCATATGTACCAGGTTGTTCCAAGCTCCGCCCTTGTTGTTTGCAGGCTGTTAAATGACTTATTGAGCCATTTCAGGGGAAGGCGGATGAGAAAACGTCAATCCGAAATAATGTCCACGGGAAATGCCTCACGCACGGAACCCGCGTTTTCGAAGGATTGATGAGCAGCCCGCTCTTCCATTTTCGAACCGGATGATGGATTGATGGCTCCGAAACGTGTCGTTTCCTGTCCGCGACCCTCCCCCTGGCACTGGGGCCGTTTGTTTTTGCTTTACGCCCCCAATCAGGTTCCGACTAGGTGTAAATTACTCGGGTATTTGTCAATTTCAGGGAGATGGCTCGACGTCAGGTTTGTACCTCCGATTTCCCTCTGCACTCAAATCCGTCATCCCTCGTTCCTCTTTTAGCGAATTTTCGAAGAAAATGAAGCTACTTATTGCTATGGCTTCAAAATTCAAATTATGGAACTTTTTGAACTTTTTCTTCATGGAAATCCGTTTCAGACCATTCTAAAACGATTCCTGATATTTAACACACACACACACACACACACACACACACACATATATACATATAAAAAAGTGTTAAATTTCAGTAATCGTTTTAGAATAATCTAAAACAGATTTCAATGAAGAAAAATTTCGAAAATTTGCATAATTTAAATTTTGAAACCATTGCAATAGTTTCACTGTCTTCGAGAATTCGCTAAAAGAAAGCAAGCCACTTAAACATGCTTATGGTGACTCAAAATTGATTGATTTTCAGTTTTTTAACTATGTTTATTCGTTAATGAAGATTGCAAAGCTTGAATTTCTATATCGCGTAAAATTTGAGCCTTTATGAGCCCTATATCAGGAACATCTCTCTTTTGAGGAACCATTTTGAGATATTCGGCCCAAGTCACCCTTGGGAGGACGTGTCATCCGGATTGATTTACCCACGGGCCAGTCTATATCCAAACTCCCAGTCTTCGCTTGTAGCTCTCGCCCGCCTTTCTGATGAGGATTGTCCAAACCGCGGGCAATAAATAAAGCGGGGGGTCTCCCCCCTTCGTCAGATCCTACCTCCGGATTGATTTAAAACTGTCCGGGTCTTGATATGAGCCTGCCAGGTCGAGAATAGTCGCCAGATCGAGTCTTCTCACACCAGGGGTTACGTTTTTTTCTGCGAGCTCTTCTCACTTTTCCCCTCTGTCAATTAAAACTTCGCCGGTGTAAATTCACCTGAGTAAGGATTGACGAGGGTGGTTACTCGATCCAACAATGACTATTCCTCGCCGAATTTCCATCCCTTACCGACAACCCACAGTAGTGTCGAATTTCTGTAGCTTATGCTTACTATGCTCAATGGGGAATATCATCATCAATTTTTTATATATATTTTTTCCTGAAAGGCAGTGGCTTGAAAGAAACAATGTTGAAGTCGTAGGGCAAAAATAGTGTGAAAAAAACAATGTTGAAGTCGTAGGGTAAAAATAGTGAATCTTTAATTTTAGAAAATTAATTGAAATTTTCATTATTGTCCTATTGAGGGAAAGTGACGTTGAAAAGGGTGCGTCTGTCATCGGCCGAACCAGTCCAAGATTCCAACAAAACAAAACAAAAGACAACAATTCTCCAAAAACAACGCTTGAGAGCACCTGATTAGTGAGCATGGAATTAACTTAATTAAATGATTGATTGAATTAATAAATAACTAATTATTATTGACCAATTATTTAAATTAAATCATTTCTCACCGCAAAAAAACAACACTCTCGAGCTCTTGATTAGTGAGAATAGAGTTGACTTAATTAAATAATTGATTGAATTAATAACTAATTTATTATTATTCAATTATTTAAAATATTTCTTCTTTCAATGCCCCCGATGCAATCTCAGCACATCCTTTTTCGGTTTTCTCAGTCTATAGGTAGGTATATCTCACTAAATTTTAGTGAGATGAACCACAAATCGCTAACAGAAATTATTATGAAATCTGTACAAAAATAATTGAGATGAAATGTTGATATTACAAATGCAAGAGTTACCGACGAAAGGCTCGAATCAAATGGGTATCCATGAGACTATTATCTACTAGCTATTTAACGAGATCTATAATGTGACCATATTAATTAATATGATGAGCCCTTTTGATGTTGGTCACTCATTGACCCGACTGTTGTCTGAATAGCCGTTTAAATAGAATAAAATGGTTCCAGAGCGTTTGTTGAATTGAACTATATATGCGATTTCAAACAGTTTATAACGGATTACGATCGCTGGAAAACTGACGAGTTTTGATGGTTGGATGAGAAGGGGGAGCTGTAGAGAGGTGGAAATATGAGAGAATCGAAGAGCTCGGCCGCAGAGGGTTAATTGAAACGTTAATTTAAATAAAAGGGATGGCGAGAGGGGAGGGTTGCATCGTGCGGTAGGAGATAGGGTGTCGAACACAGTCTAGCCTGAGGGATAGTTCGCCAAAACGCATGGACGTCTGACGGTCAGAGGGTGCAGCACAACGCCAGGATCCCTTCAAAACTCATAATAAAACCGCCTGAGGGTCCGGCATCTTTTGTAGGAAAACCACGTGAGAGGCCAATCCGCCCGGAATTTCCGCGGAACAGCTTTTATATCCGGATTTTCGGGTTGGGGGGCTTTTCCCAAAACGTTTTCAAGGGACAGGGAAATGACACTGGGCACTCATCAATGCGGGATTTTAACCGCTAAACCACCGCTCTCCTCCTCCACCCTCGGCGAGCTTTGTATCATTTGATGCTTGCCGCACTCTTTGCACAATAATCGGCACTCTCGTTTGCAATGAAGCCAACGCGGGAGGGGAAGCATACACTCGGTCTTCAAAAGAACCGCCCTGCACCCGAGCGATTTGTCCTCTGACTCCTGATGGGCTCTTTTCCTAGCTTTGAACCCATGAGGGTTTCCCCCGAGTTATATCCATTTTAATAAATCGATTCTCCATCAAGCCTTTGACGTTGAGGACGTCCAGGGACTCATTTTTAGCCCCCTCTTCGTGCATACCTTCGACTGATTATTTCATTATTTTCATTTTGCCCTTTTTGCACTGATCAAACGGCATCCCGAATGACCCACGACACAGCATGAAAAGTGCAACCTTTATTATTACCCCTCGAAAGTTTTGCTACGGACGTGGGAATAAATCCTGTTTGTTATGATGGGATATACGGCGAAAATACGAATGTTTGTGGCATCTGTACACAATGTTTTCCTTTTATTTTTGACGTTTCTACAATCCTTTTGATGCGTCACCCTCTGATCGTAGGTTGGAAATGACACACATGATCAAATGAGCACCACGTTATCTGATTCTCCCCGCAACAACAGCTTGCAAATAACCGTAATTTTTGATATATTTTCCCTTCAAAAGTTACTTTCGCTTTGGCGCGCGAGGATTGGTTTGAAGTTTACTCCAGCCGAACCAATCACGATCCAACAACTGTTTCCACTTGTCAATCTATAGAAGATGTGCTATCATTATATAGTGATCATTGGATACTAGATATAGTAACTCTCAGTTTTCAGTACAACAAAAGATCTGTACGACCAAAACTTTCAGGATTGGCCGTCAACCATGTATATTAACTTGGAACCATAATAAAAACGATTTACATCATACCTCTGTCGTGGTATCCACTAAATTACACCTTGCTAAATATAGGCACCTACGACGAGAGAGTGGGATTGAAATGGGGTTTCAGAGGGAAAGGCCTGATAAAACGAAGTTGCCGACCGCTATACCCTTTGGAAACCCTAAATAAATACGGAATCATTCCCCATCCGCTTTAATTGCCTCAAGGCTCCCGAATACGGAACGTACCCCCAATTAGAAGTGAGGGTTAAAACAGAACCCAAGCCTTCAACAAACAGGAGTCGGACAGTCTCGTCCGCCATGGAAAGATGTGTTACGCCATACCACTCCCACGGGTTTCATAACACGAACAAGGTATGTTTATTGATTCAAGATCATAAACCTACTCGTACTATGAGGAAACTTCGTTAACCCAGATTGAACCAAATTTTGTTGCTTCTAGAGAGGAATTTAATTCATTGAATACCACATTATGCTGCACAACTGGAATATGGTCAATTTTCATGTGCCAGTACATAATCAGCTAGATCATTTCTTCCTCCGAACCCAACCAGAGCCCAGTCATAACAATCAATATTAGAATAAAAGTAGGTACAGAAATGATACCTTGAGGTTGACCACAGTTGGCCCTCCCCACAGGCACCGATAGGGCAAAATATTTCCTGAGATTGTCAGTTACCGAGACACCTCAGGGCCAAATTTTGTTCATCTTTCTGCTGTTTTCAAATTTCAGTTCAACAGTAATCACCGATCGCGTCTTTGTAGGTAAAAATACCTCTTTAGAGCATTATTCACTGATCAGGGAGATTCCAACAAATAATTGTTAAAAATACACACTTTTATTTACTATAAAACTTATATAATTATACTATAACACTTATATTTACTTTTATTTATCCAATCCTGAGACGTAAATTAAGTATAATTTTCCCAGCGAACGAAAGTAATCCTTTGGGAGAAAATAGGCCAAATATCACATCAAGTTTTAACACTGGATGGACTTAAAAAGATGGAACACTCAGTTAAGGCTGACCAACATTCGGCTATTCGCGTCGATGGAAATAATCGAGCGATCGAAGGTTGTATCGGAATTGCGGGGTGATCTATTGCTCGATAATAATATATGAAGTTCGTTTTGGGGCCTGGTGATTGAAAACGGACAGTTGAGTGATGGGTGGCATTACTCCAACTTGATGTTCCAAACGTGCTCCCACTCAATCACCCTGTCTTATTTCATTTTTCTCTTTCCTATTTACCCCCGGGAAACACTGAGGAAATGTTTGGTTTCGGCCCCAAAAACGGCAAACCGGAAAAAATTCTATAGGTATTATGCACGAAATGTACAACACATAGCTGGTTAGGTAGCTTAAAAATCAAAATTTAATGCAATAGAACTCATTCAAGTACCAGGATACCGGAAATGATTACTACAATTTACCTCTCAACGATATTGTCAGGATGAATCAACATCGGGTTGTTGGTCTTTCAGAAACGACGGTAATAATTTGGCTGATTTGGACGAATATAGACAAACTTCGCTCTTCTAGTGTCTTTTTAAGCAGAACCCCACCATTTTGAAAGACTACACGAAAATTTAAATTCTCTATTCTAAAAATGAGTAAAATTCCAATTCTCCACTGACTTTGGAAATTTGAGTGGGCGTATACAAGAGAATGGTTGTAATGGTTTCATAGTAGGTAAGTGATTGATGGTCCCGAATGATTTACAGTCCCAATTGTATCAGTCGGTGACAGCCTTATCATCCGCAACTCTCATGGATAACTTAAGGCTAATGCGGCTAATGCTCTAGTGAGATTCTGCGATAAGAGATGGCGCTGCAATCGTCTCAAAAGTAAATCCATTCCCATGTTTTCAAATTTTGATCAATTTTAAATTTTCAAATTTTTTTAAAGCTTGTTTCAGTAAATTGAATGATTCCATCAAGTAGAAAAACAAAAATTATTACCTATGTAATTGTTATTGTTATGTATTTTTTTTGCAAAAAGTTCAGGATTAGGATTGAAATGTAATCCTTTCAATAATTTTTTTTTCACTCAAACACGTCCGTCCTCCATAGCTACATATGTGCTCTATTGTTCAACACCACCACCGCATATAAATGTTGAAATTTAAGGGCATATACTCGAATATGGAACACCTTCGTATGGTACATAGTTCAGGATACCTAATTACTGATGAGTATGTCATTGTAATGAAGCATATAAGTAGGAAAAATGTGGTGGAACAAAATCAGAAGCGCAGCCGATGACTCGCACACGGGGCCTATCGCTTTCCTGACGAATACCTACTCTACCATCAAGATTAACTAAATACTTATGACTAAAAAATGTCATGTGCCGTCGTACGTCAATCGCTAACCTATAGGTACTTAAAATTGGGGAATTCCGGTGTGTCGTAATTTTGCATTTTCGACGTCAAATTCGGATTCAGCGCCCTTACATACCCCCCTGATATAATTTTTAGCTCAAAATCTTCATTAGATTGGCTGTAAAAGGGGTGAGAAGACAACGAGTTACGTCATCCATTCTAAGGAGAGGATGGTGGCCCCCGGCGGGGACTGTCTGTATATTTTTTACAGCACTCGTTATCGCTTAATTCTAATCATCGGATACCCCACATATAGCACCTTTTTGGAAAGCTCGCACTAAAATCGTCCAATTGAACAAATAAAATGGAAAAGCCGGAATTGCCCATCACCAAATGTTTTTCTGTAGGTTCTTGTGTATCATCATATTACCATTGTACCACATCATCATCATATTATTGTAAACAAGTTGCTGGATAATATGCACTTCTATTCAATATTGAACATTGATTTGCCTAAAACAACAAATCATAACAGTTCTGGGATTTGTAACATTCCTTGAAATACACAGGATGAGTTGATTGTTGAGATTACGAACCTTTTCCTATTTTTTTCTCAGATTTTCAGCAGTCAACATTAGCAAAGAAAAATGTGAATTACCGACCCCTCGATGCGTTTACTGGACTTTAATAATGGAATGAATGGACGATTCAAGCGCAAGTTACAGTCACTATCCGTATAGCAGTGAGAACATTGGACCTACCTCAAATCCACAATTTATGGATTTGAGGACAAACGCATATTATGGATTATCATGGATTATTATGGATTATCATTATCATTATTATTATTATGGATTATCCATATTATTATCCTTTTTTTAATATGGATTTTTATTGTTTAAAAATGGATTCCATATCCCTCCACCCAGATCACTGAGGACTTTTGCTATCACAAATCACGAATTAAATGTACGATAACAAGTCTTTCATTTTGTAAAACGAACTGACATTTCCAAACGAGATTTCCAAGCCCATCAGGTAGGTACCTATTCCGTACCTCAAGCCTCCAGATTTCCTTTTTTTTTTCTTCTTTTTCAAAATCTCCCGTCTGTTTTTGATTAATTCAATACGCTCGAGAAAGACCCTGCCCGATACACTCCTCGAAGAGAAGATGCAACCCGGAGAATTATGGTTGGAAAGCAAAGCGAAAAAGGAGCAAGAAGGGGAGGGGAGGGGAGGTTTTTGAATTAAGCCCTTTTGTGCCGGGGTGAAGGGGAAGTACCTTATTCCTTTGAAGGGAAGAAATCCTTTGTCCTTTGCTTGATCGAATTATCTCATTAGACGTGTCACGCAATCCCCTTCACATCAATCCTACTTGTGGCTTTTTCTCTCCCTTCTGGGCATATCTCTTACTGACTCAGCTTTCAAGATTCCTTTACATATCCGAACCAGACGTTTTTTCTTCTGTGGATGCTCCAGTTGAAAACCGCGGAGTTTTTTTCCTTTCTTTTTATCCAATCTTTCCAGACCTGATTAGAGATGCATGTCATGTCGACTTGTACTGTGTAAATAAACATTTTCAACCTTACAATTAGCAGGAAAAACCGAGCATATTACAATATAGTAACCGCACGTTTCGATGGGTTGGGATGATATGAGAGAATCAAGACGAGATTTTTATTTCCATACTCGCAGAGTGTTGAACAATTCTAAAAAACACACCATCTTTTTCTTCAAGATGAAAGATTGATGGATGCAGATGTTGATGGAACTTCGTCAATGTAAAGGTGTCGAACACGATACCCGAATTTTTTACAATCCACACCTCCTAAACACATGAACTTCCATTTCGGGTCAAATTTGCAAAAATCCAAACGGTCCAGATTGGTGGATTGGTCCAGTCAAATTGTGGAACCCAATAAAGTAAGTGTTGTTCTGAGCATTTCACAGCAATTTTACCAGATTTTTTACAAACCAAATAATTATGACGATCACAATAAATTATCATCTTCCTTTCTGACGACGGCAACGGTTAAATCATTTTTTCCCAAAAATAATTTCAAACGTCAGTAGCTGTCGTAGTAGAAAATCAAATAGAATATTGACAGAAAATATACTAAGTCAGCCGTAGACTGCTTCAAATATTATATTTCCTGTCGTATCAATAAACTATAAGTGAATGATGAAGTGTAGATGAAACCTGTGACTGAAAAATTCGTGGTTGATGACATCAGGTGGTGATTGCCATACATTGTCATTCTGATAAACGAGTAGTTAGCATGAATGTACCGTAAAACATTATCAATTCTTGGCATTTTATGGCAATTTTACCATAAATTTTATATTTTGATTGATGACCAATCAAATCTAATCAGAATAATTATGACGATCATAATATCTCATCTTCCTTCCTGACAACTTTCCGTCATTGTGGTACCCTTCGTTAGATTTTTTGGATAGCTTCTGGGGTCAGATATTGTCTGGAGTCACGCATTTCAGGATTCGAAAATGTATCAAGTTTTTGAATCCATTGCTATTGCTTCATTTTCTTCGAAAAAAAAAAAAGATTGAATGACGGGATTCAATTGAGAGCACTCTAAAATTAGTTTATATGCAAAAAAATGAAATATTTGCCTAATTGAAATGTTTGACGAATTGCAATATGTACTTAGATGAATTTGTCTTCGATAATTCACCCGTGGAAACACGAATTTTAATGACTAAATATACCTACAACCCACATACGGTCTACTAGCCCAGGTACAAAGGTGCAAACTAACAAGTGTGCCTGAAAGAAGGATATTACGTGTGTGCTTCTATTGGAATAAAAATGGTACCTGTAAAGTTGGCAGTCGTGGAAGTTCGTTCGATGCGATAAGGTCAACATTATACTTCACAGAATGCAATCAAAATGCTGACCGGCTCAACCTGTTTTAAAATGTCAGAAGAACGTCATTTTGGGTAGTTCGAAGTAGAACGGATCAAGAACTTCAGACCAATAAAACTCGGTAGAAACGGGACCTGTCCTCCTCAAGGGGCCATCACTCTCATGTTCGAGCTAAAAGAGTAATTACGTAAATTTACGACCGAGGTTTCGAAATGCGAATCGCTCGAAAGATCGATGGGAAGGCGGCAATGAATCAAAAATCAGAAAAACCTGCTTTCCAACAAGACAAGAGTCCTGCAGAACCGGCTACCTCGTAAAATCACTTCAACCTACTTAGGGCTGCATGCAATTTTGAATGCTCTCCTACCTGATCATTGTATTGACGGAGCCATAGTGGGCAGGATTACATGGAAATGTACATAGAAGATGGATGTGAGTTTGTTTTTATTGAAGAAAGTCACAAGGTACCTAATGGAGAATTCCGGTGTGTCGTAATTTTGCAGTTTTGACTTCATTTAGGATTCAGCACCCTTTAAAACCCCTTTAATCTGATTTTCAGCTGACAATGTCCATTAGGTTGGCTGTATTGTGGTGGGTGACTTCATCTGAAACGATTTTACGGCACTCGTTTTCGCTCACGTCCAATCATCAGATACCCCACATATTGCACCTTTTTGGAATGCTCTCCCTGAAATCCTTCAGTTTAAAGAATAGAATGGAGTAGCCGGAATTGCCTATTATTGATTTTGTCTGAAAAAAAAAAATCAAAATAAGTGGGTAATTAATTTATTATTATTGATTTTGACTAAAAAGGGACACTAATAATTACCTAATTATACAATAGATACAAACCAAAATCATAAGCTGAATCTACAATAATCACCAACAAAAAAATGCTACTGTGAAGTCATCAGTACCATGTGAGTGGGTCCTATAAATAGGATTTTCCACACAGAATTCGAAGTCTGATTTTTTCTTCAATCCTGCACTCCTGTGCTATAATACAAAATAAGTGCAATTTTTATCGATTTTACTCAACTTTCTCAATGCTGTAGGGGCCAATCTGATGATAATTCGACTTGTCCTGATGGGTATTCGTACAGAATTACTCATGCTGAATTCAAATCTGAAGCCCGCCGTTTTTTGTTTTCTTCCCCCGATAAAGTTGAGGTTCTTGAGAAGTTGTACTGAATGCAAGCTTCTCATTACAGGAGGCTAAACTTGTAAATGTATCCAGAGTGTCTCAAAAGGTCTACGAAAGGCTACGAATCGAGCCTTTGGGTTCTTTCTTATCGAAAATTCCTCCTGGTGATTTTCGTTTAAATCTTCAGTTTCCGTTTTTTCCGTAAACCAGCCACAGTTCTTACATAAACGTCGATTGACCGTCACGTCGATTTTTCAAACTCAAAAACATAATTCGTAGGTATCTACCTACAGAAAGCTCTTTGAATTTCCTTTAAGCGAAGTATGATAATTTGAAGAAAAATTCAAATAAATGCTCCCGATCCATATTGACTGATTTAAAGTCAGTTTTTTTAAGGGAAAAAGTTGTTAATTTGCAAGTATCGACACTTCCGTTCCTTTTTTTTTCTCCTTATTACCGAAGATATGGAAGTTATAGATTCACGGAAAAAG
>JAEMON010000006.1:22582692-22596799 GCA_030264115.1 Lygus lineolaris
TCTGTCAACTGTATACATATTTAAAACTATATTAAAACCCTCCTAAGAGCAAAAAATCACGGATTGAACTTAATTCTAAAAAAAGTCAGGTACATCATGAAGTTCAGCTTCTATTAGTAGGCTTTTCAATGATTTTTTGAACGAAGATATTGGCAAAATTTTAATCGAGTTTGGTAAATGATTAAATAATCGTTGGCCCATCTGAAGTGGATTGCCGCGAAGAGACGTCGTCAATCGGGTGATCGGAGGGCACAGCATGCTACGATTTCGGGTATCATACCCATGTATATCAGATCCCTTGAGATCACAGTAGGTTTGGTGGCTTTACATCACATTTGGGCGGTATGTGAAAGCTGGTAGGTACTGATATGCTGTGACCTCAGTGGCCTATACCTTTCAATATTGTGACGTTCTTCGGATTGACGAACGAATCTTCGCTTCTAACCACCGACAAAGGTTCAAAAACCAGGGAAAGGTCACGCGTTTCCAATCTACATGCCCTCCCCCCTGGCGACCTTTGGCCGTTGCTTTCTAGATCCTCATAAGCGATTCGCCCACCTCTCTCGTCTTGACGCCTTTCTGATTCTCTTGAAAACGACTGAGCGACGAAATGCCAAAGTGTCAATTACAAGTGCCAAGCTGAGGGGGTCACCTCGTTCTTGCGGCTTTTGTTCTCTCGCGGGTCCGAGACCCGTCGCTGAAGAGTTAATCGCAGGGTTAATCGAAGCTGACAGGACGCAAGCCTTCATCAACCTGACTTGCTTCATTCCTGTCCCATGAATACATCAACTCGCAGATGTCCCAACCGTGTGGTCACCATTCGTTCGATACTTCGTTAGTTCATGCGAGGAGCCACCCTGGATCATCATCACTCAAGAGTAGGTTTGTTCGGTTTGGATAATGTTGGGGTGAAGTGCCTCCTCGTTACACCCAAAGAGACCGTTTGACCTTCGAAAATTTAGAAACTTGAATAAGACACGTCAAAATCGGCGACTGACGACTCTTCAATGGGGAACTTGCAAAGGTAGGAATTTTGCATTTTGAACCTATAAACCGCAACATTTTGAACCTCAAACACCCCTGGTGCCAATTTTCAGCTTGGAATTACGCCTGGTTTAACATCAACAAAAAAAAAAAAAGTCTGGCAAGTAGGGTGTGGCACATAGCTTCCTCGTATCCACAACATGATTTTATATATATAACATGTATAGGTACCTACTTATTGAAAAAAATCATCAAAGCGATTACTACCTGCACAATCCCTGATAATTCCATCGAAATCGGATGAAAATTGTCGAAGTTATGAGAGCTTCACGTTTGCGCATATGCAGTGGGAACCACTGATCCGATCTTGATGAAACTCATAGGGCATTATTCAATCTCCGATCCTCAACTGTCCTGTGAATTTGAGCGAAATCGGACCATTAGGTCGCGAGAAATTGATGTTTCAAGGATTTCATGTTTACGCATGCGCAGAGGCTACCGTTGGTCGGCTGGTAATGAATTTCATAGGGGCCCATCTGGGGGCTAACCCACATAATACCTGAAAATATAATCAAAATCCATACAGACAAGAAACCGAAATTGTTCAGGAAGGTCTAAAACGTAAAATGCGAGTTGAAATTTTGATTTTAGAGGCAAACAAAAGTGAAAACAATGCTTCCGCTACATTGGTAGACTCGGAAGCAGCAGGTTAAAAGGTAGTGCGTGACGTCATTCAGGTTAGGGAGCTGAGGAACCCGGCTGAATTCAGTTAGGTCAAAATACAAGACCCATTTTTGGCAAGTTGCAATCACCAGATACCCCTCAAATAGCACCTTTTTGGAAGCCCCCTCTAATATCTTTCAAACGCTGAAATAAAAAAATAACCATGCAAGTTTCCCATTGCTCATTTTGCATTTCTGTGTCTTTCCCCATCAAAAATGTGGATACTCAATTTTATTCAACCGAAAGATTTCTGTGAGAGCTTTCCAAAAAGGTGCGACATGACGGGTATCCGATGATTGAAAGTGGGCTGAAACGAGTACCTTAAGAAACCTATGACGTCACCCACCCAGCGCATCCTCCGCTCCTCACATCCGACATCACGCGTAATCTTCTCACCGGTTTTACAGCCAACGTGATGATCATTTTGAGCTGAAAATTCGTGTGCGGAGGGGGGGGGGGGGGGGGGGGGGGGGGGGTGGTGGTGCTGAATCCGAATTTGAAGTCGAAAATGCAACATTCCTACACACTGAAATTCCCCATTTTGATTTTACCTACCGTGTTTTTGGCTTTTGGAATTGTATTGTTCTCGAACCGGAATTATTTTTTAAATTCAATTTCGAAAGGGGAACAGTAATATAAAAACAATCGTCCCGTCTTCATAGTCCGGGTCCAGTCCGCTAGTTAGCCCGGGGGCCCGCTTCCTCGCCCACGCGCCCGCAGCGCCCCTTCCCGAAGGAACCACGCACTTTACCTTTCACTCAACCTCCTTGAATTGTTTATGCCGAGTTTTATCTCTTCCTTCGCCGACCAATGGGAGAGAAGGGACTGTGTTCCTCCTATCTCCCAGTCATCGCTGCAGTTTTCATCGCCCTGATGAACGGCGGATCCTGGATGGAAGGCGATTGTGCGGGTAGAAAGTTCTTCTTGCACTGTTGGACACTCATAACTCGGTCGAGAGGAGTGTAAACGCTTGTTAAACGCTTCCAGTTCTGTTGCGGTATTAGCGGAACCTAATTTACAAGAAATTAATACTTCTTATTATTTGTCAGATTTCGGTGAGGACGACTATAAGGACTATAAGGCCTGAAGGGCTGTACATATCTGTACAAGGACTGAAGGGCAGAACTATAAGCTTCTATCAGGACATGAAAAATGGAGTTCCTCACTCCAAATACTGGAAATTTGATAGGGGAAGTTTGTTATTGAAGGCATTCCTGTACTAGTCGACCAATTTCGGAGAAATTTCCACTAACTGATTTTAGAGGTCCATACCTCATGCTATGTGAGGAAGCTACAACACTGCCCACCCAATTTGGCTGACTTTTTTAAAAATTTTAGCGAACTTTCAAAGAAAATTCAGCTATTGCAATGGCTTCAACATTTTAGTTACCTAGGTAGGTACTTATGCAAAATTTCAAAAACTGACTCCTTGGAAATCCATTTCAGACCAGCCTGAAACGATTCCTGAAATTTAACACTTATATATAGGCACTATATGTCACTCCAGACGATATCTGATCCTGGAATCGAGATACAAAAAAAAAAGATGAAGTAAAATGTCAATAAATCAAAAATGTCAAATTTTGACAATTTAGAGTCAAAAATCGCTGCAAACGGGATTTTTGAGGTTTTTGGTGTAAATCACCATCTTAAACATAGGAAATAAATGGTATATTATTTTGAGAATCATTCACCAAATCGGTTAAACTGATTCTTTGAAAATTCGCCCATCAACTGATGCTGCATGAATGGAATTTTTATGTAGTCGCTACGCATAGAGTATTGCAGGTGACTGAAGAGTTGACTGAATTTATGAGACAAACTTCTGGAGCTGAAGAAGAGAAGAAGAAGAAGGAGAAGAAAAGATGTTTCGGGTTAGTGTTTTTTCCTTTTTTTATTAATTAGGTTTCTCTTGTCTTGGTTTGATATTTATTTCAAACGATACCTTGTAATTTGTACCATTTTTAATTGTGGCATTTTTCATTTATATTTCTGTTGTAATACAAGTGTGTCCCGTTAATTTTATATAGATAAATAAATAAAGAGTAGGTATTTACCGTGTAGGTACATGAATAATAAAAGGCTTTGGCTATCTCGTAAAATCTGGTTTCGCTTCCCGAGACAGCAAATTAGGTGTCATTTTTAATTTTCTGGTAGTTAGAGAAAACATGACCTCGAGACAAAGCCGGACACCGTAACTGTTGTCATTAGGTCATCGACGCGTGACGTCATAGGTCTCCCCGTTTCCGAGCTAATGCTCAGCTTTTGTCCACACTCTTTGGGACTCTTCGGCGTGAAAACAAGGTCCGGTGGTCGGCCAGGGCGTAGGTACCGGGGAAACAGGTTTGTCGTCTCCCGTCATGCGATGAGCTGCTTAACTCCCGTGTGGGCTTGAGAGGACGGACGCAACGGTGTAATTTACCGTGCTCGCTCAATAAGTTTTCATGCTCTGATTGACAGGGCTCGCTGAGGGTTTTTGCGTAAGAGCTGGTCATGGGCCGTCCGAGTTGATTTACGATCATCCTTGGAAGGGAGGATTTCCTGATCGGAATCGAGCGAACTGGTGAATGAATCATATCATTGCCTCAACAATCAAGAATGCTGCTTAATTTGAAGATGTAGTGTCACCATAATTGTGATCCAACAAGAGTCAATAAATAGGATGAGTCCAAGAGCCGATTACAGGAGGAAACCAACGTGAATCACATACGTTCGAAAACTGCGATACTGTACTGTTACTAACAGTCTGTTAGTGATGCGTGAGAATGGCGAGAAGCTGCCTGCTCGATCCAACTTGTCGCCATTTGAAGCTAGAAGTCTCAAGATAGGTAACACAAGTTTCAAGTATCAAGACAGCTCCGCATGATGGTCAACTCCAACAGAACACTTGTAACGTGTAAACTCATTTACCATTGGGGCAGGATTCGTAATGATGGGAAAGTTTTGATTGTAGCTGAAAATCGCTGAAAATGTCATCAAAATCGGATGCAAATTGTGGAAGTTATGCGTGTAGCAAGGATTCCCGGACACACGAACAGACAGACACGAAACCAAAATTGATCAGGAGGGTCTAAAACGTAAAAAGCGAGTTGAAATTTTGATTTGGGGAGGAAAAAATTGTTCTCTTCCCAAAAGTGAAAACAATGCTTCCGCTACCTTGGTAGACTCGGAAGCAAAGACAATGGTACTTATGGAGAGTCATAGTTAGGCATCAATTTATTCATCATTCATAATCTGAGGACTTGCACTGTATAGGCTGGTGTGAAATTGGCCAACCGAGAGCGAAGGAAATCCATAGGGAACTTATCGAGTAATCTTCAGGAAAATCACCTGGATTTGGTCTATGATTGTCTTTTTTTTCTCCAGCAATTGTGACCCGCGGAACAATGTAAGGACAGCGAATGATAGGATGAAGTGGTGGCAATCCTCGAGTGTTGTACAAACAGAAGAAACGCCAAGCCACTCAGAAACGAGACGTGTCGACTCATCCCATATGTCCCCCCGTGACGAACCCGCCCATGAAGAGCGATCCTGAGGAGCATCATATGTCCACGAACAGGGCGGCCGATGGGCCTTCTCATCGCTTACTCATCATTTCAACAGAGCCATTACCTCGCCTGTCATCTCAGCCGGCGACTCCTTCACTTCGCTTCGGGAGCTGGGACCGTGATTAATTGTTTGCTAAGAGACCTTCCTCTCCCAACCCGCTCGCTTTATCCTCTATGAGGTTGATGAGGTGGGGTTGAAGGGAATGGATATCCAATTGAATCCTAACGATCGCTACAGCTGTCATTATCAGACAACTACATAAATTTGATATGTACGACCAATCAGTTCTAGCTACTGGTTTCATAGCCCAAGTCATTCAAAGAACTGAAGAACTGGGGAGGCATCACTGCTATTATTTTGAGGGAAATTTGGTGACTTCAATGTTTTTTTCTAAATAATGTTTTTTATTCGTCTGTTACAATAAAGCATTGAATCTTGTTCACAACCATTCCTTTGAAAGGTTGCTAGAGTAGGAACCATCTTCCAGACTCCAACTATCCAATATATTATAATCCATTAGGTTGATGATTCAATCCACATTAAACTAAGGAATTGAATGGGTATGCAGGTAGTTCCATAACTTTTCGCCCATTGCGAATCCAAGGGCACTGTCTACCGTCAAGTGATTCACATTCTATTATTATACTGGGAAAGTAAGTACATATTGAGGAACTAGACTACTCATCGATCTGCATTTTGGATAACCCCGGAGAACATAAAATTATGTACTTGATTACACATATTATGTATGTTTTTATAGTCCTCGTTTGGTTTGATGGTAGACACCAAAAGCACCAATATATTCTCGATTCTGACCATTGAAGTGAAAGATAACTTATCACTTATTACAGAGCATCATTAGGGTTGAACGAAGAAGTAGCTAAACGGCTTCTTCGTCGTATTAAGCATGATTGCAAGGAAGATTAGTATACGCGGAAGACCGGTAAAGTGGAACCTGAGAATCCTCCACTACTGTCAAGGTGTCTAGCTTAACTTTCCAGGCCGATTAAACATCTCAGTTACTCCAACTAGATACGCTGAAAAACAGATATTCCGTGACAAATAAGCCGTGAAAACGAAAAAAGGTTTCAGGAAATTAGGGATTTTTTTTTTTTTTTTTTTTTTTCAGGACATATTGGAACCCCACCGGAGGAGAGTGGGGAGAAAAACGAAGATGCACAAAGTATAGTGTTTCCACAAAGTATAGAGCCCCACCTTTTCCTGCCCATTCAAAGACCCATAAAATCGAACAAAAAACATCTCGATCCGGGCCTTTCGTCACGATTCCAAACCATCCACCCCGTTCCCTTTCGACCGAAAAAATGTCCAGCAATAACCATTAAATTGAATGATCTCATTATGCATATGAGCGAGGCGATTATAGCGAGGGGGAAGAGAGTGATCCCATAGTTGGATAGACACATCAACGTGCTTGATGCCTTGGGGAAGGGCCGTGATTAGCCTGCTCCTGGCTGATCGGATCGGAGGAGGTTCGTGAGCGGCTACTTGGAGGTTTTACGGGCTGAAACGTTCTCTTCACTTCGATCGCAACGAACTCACAATGGGAACCTTGCCCTCTAATAACAGCCGACACGTGTTGAAGTTGGAGTATTGGTAAGAAAGGCAATCTTGTTTCCTCGGGGTCTCATAACCTATTATCAAACATAGTTCCGTTGCAATTAGGCATAGTAGGAATCAGTTTCCAGGAGAGTACTGAGGATGTAATCCACGGGGGACCTCGAAATATGAATTTTGTCTCTATTGTAATAATTCGTATTTCGATTAGGCTGATCGATCTGTAGATCCGATGTTGAATCTGGAAACTGATTTGGATTCTGCTAGCAAATCTCTATGTTATAAATACTTGACATTTAAAAAAATGTACAAATTTGAGCAAAAACATTTTGCGCACCATGAAAGACGATTTTAAAAAAATCGAAACTGAATGTACAAACCTAAGTTTGGTGATACCATTCACAAAAAGCTTTGTAAAATGAAAATCGGTCCACCCGTTCCAGAGAAAAACAGAAATTAATTTTGCCCCGATAGTACAGCCATCTATCGAGAAAAATTGCTCACTAAAGTGAGGGGCATTTCGCCTTAAGGTATATTCTGGATCGCACCAAAGATGACTCTATTGGTCGAAGAATGAGAGCACAACTCTGTACACGGGCTATTCATGAATGGAAATTGGACAGGTTCAGTCATCAGCAAAGGATTAGACTAATGATGTTTCGATTGGAGCCCAAGAAGAGTGCATCATTGAAGAAAAAAACCTAATAAACTAAGTTTCTTCGAAAGAAGATACTCCTCCAGACTGCCACCCCGGTACCAGTTCGCGTCAAAAAAGGCGTGTGATCAATTTGAATAGTGACATGATAGGGGTCAAACGGTCTCTGACTGTACGCTTTTGACTGACAGCTCAATGGATTAGCCCCATCGTGAACCCTAATAGGGCCTCTACAGACCAAATATTACTTCTTGATTCCTTTATCCCAAACCCTCCGTTCGCTCTCCCTAGACAGGTCGTCTCTGGAAAAACGTCTCAAAAGGAGGGGAGCGAGTGGCAGGTATGGTAATGCAAGCTAAAACAACATCTTCAAAAAGTTGGACACGCCACTCGATGTGCCTTTTGCTTGTCAAATGAGCTCAGAAAACGGTTCGTCTTCCATTGTCACACGGAGGAGTGATACGTGTATCAACCGGTCTCTCCTCAATGCGAATTTCAATGATAATGTGTTCGTGGTTTATTGTTGCCGCAAAAATGAACCACAGATGCGCCAAGGCAGGATACGTCAAGCTGATGGAAAATTCCCTTTTGCAACCAGTTCCCACATACGGATCATTGTTCATTTTGAATGAGTTTTGAATAATGATGAGGGCGGAGGAATCACCTCAAGTCGGCATATTCATATCATTGGACTTCACTTAACTGCCAGACAACGGAGGATACACATCACAATAGAGGAGATTTAATCTTAAAAGTGTATCTACTAAATTACTGTGTACGGTCGTTGAATCATCTTCAGTAGATGATAACCATCAAGAAGCATCATAATCACGCCACTGTAACTACACACCATATTGCTGCCTACAATTCAAAGAAACACAAGCTGAATTGTTTTTTTTTTTTTTTTTTTTTTACGATTCATACCAAGTTTTCCAATATTTTTTCATCTGCAATGAAGATCTTTTATTATGTCAGGTGCCGTAGAATCACAAACCATTCCATTGGATTGACCCTTCTTCCAAGTAAATCAGGTTTTACTGTTGTTTAATGGCGATAATGGAGACACGCCAGAACATTGCACTTCCACGAAAGATTATATTCATCAATAAATATTGTATTCTTCCTTCATCATGCTAAAACAGTCGTATATACAAAAAGATTTAATAACAACTCTCTCCTCCTGTCTCTCCTTCCCCTGTAGTGTGCAGGTCATAACTATTGATTTATAGTCAATAATTTTGATAGACCAGATTATTGGGTGACTGAACAGTTTTTAATTGAAAGAATCGGAGGCAGATGGTTTTGGGTACGGGGAGTAAGATAGTTTTCAGGTAGAAGGACCTTTGCTTTAATTAGAAAGGGAAGCTCTCAAAGGGATAATAATTGACATCCAACGCTCTTGAAATTTATGCTCTCGCACCGAATGATTTAGAGCCGGACAGTTCCAAGTTTTATCGTGTGATATAGGGGTAGCTAGCTTCCCTTCCAATCAACTTTAGGCTTTACATCAACCCTTTAACCGTATTAATCTTGAAGACGATGGGCCGGTGTTGGGAGGAGAACGTCAAAATATATCATTCCCCTCTGGCAGTTAAAGAGATTTCCAGAGATATGGACCCGTCGGGAAGTCTTTGTCTGGAATACTCCTGTGAACAATCCTTGCCCCGTCGGTAACTCACATCTGTCCAGATTAAACGAGGGAATAAAGAAATTTTTACCATCTCAATCACCCCATTCTTCTCGTACAAGTAGGTACTATTAAAAAAAAACTAAGTTAAAAAAAAAAATTAAAAATCCAAAAAAAAAATCATACGACCACTCAGTTTGGTAAATCGGAAAAAATAATGGCATGTTGAAAAGCATCCATACAATTAAAATCGCAACATGTAACAAACTGCAGTATGAAACGGCACCATGTCAACTCAATTCCAAATCCAAACCAGCCATGTCATCCAAAAAAAAAGCTCCAAACCAGTGAATATGTTGAAGACCTGGCTTCAGAGATTATAAAACTTCCTTGCATTTCGGCGATACGGCCAGGCGTTCCGTCCTCTCTCTCTTGCATGATGGGCTCCACTGTCACGCCTCTCCATAATATGCCAGCCTTGCCAGTCCTGCCACCTCTTCTTTCTTGTGGTCATGACCTTTATTGATTTACTATGTACTGTCTGGTTCAGCAAAACCATCAAAGTTCAGAATGGTTCTGTAATGGAGCCAGACAGATCTGAAGAAAATGGAGAGAACAAAAACTTTCAGGACCAAAAGGAGAGATTAAGGGGAGACAGCAGGGAATCCACCCATACGATTCCGATTGATACAATTCAATAATAAGCTTCAAGCCACATGCAGATCAGTATAAATGCACAGTAAATCCTCGGCTTACAAGTGAAATTAACTAAGTCAGAATGAGACTTATGTTTTCCATCCGATTGTTGATGGCAATTATAAGAGGGAAAAGGACTTTTTCTTTTTTTAAGTCATGGGGATTTTTTCTTCAACAATAATTTTGTTTCTCTAGTTAAAACTTCTTACCTTTTCATTCTTATTTTAAACTCTTCTTTATTTCACTTCAACTTGGTTTTATTAGAGTCATTCTGAAATTCCACTTGAATAAAATTGCTAGGAACAGCGTGGAGTCGAGCATACTGAAGCTATGAGTTGGTGAATCGCCAAAATGTGTATCACCCAGGTATTATCATCTAAGATCCACTGGAATTATTCAGAAATTAATCCATTCAAGTGACTTGGTGAATTTCTAATCTTCATGGGCAAAAGGGCAATATGAATATTTTCACTGGAGAAATTCACAAAGTATCGGTAATTTCCACAATAACGACTTAATGAATTTCTCCTGTCTATAAATTCTTAAAATGCTGACTTGATGTCATAGTATTTTGTAGTTTACAAGGAAACCGTTCCTCGGATCTCGAAACTGACCTCACCATTCGATCGGGCGTCAAAAAATACCTAGGAGTAGCAAACAAACCGGAAATTTAAAAATTGACTTAGTGAATTTCACTCGTAAGCCGACGATATAATAATAATAATGTAATCCAATCAACCCCCCCCCCCCCCCCCCCCCCCCCCCTGCCCTCTTACGGTATAATTAAAGTTACGAGCGGAATTACGGTCCCAATATCGATTATTCACCAATACATATCGAAGACTATTAACTATGAATCACGCCTGATCGAAAGCTATAATGGCGGCAGGAGAGACGGGGCTGCGGCCCTCTGGCTACCAGCCAGGTGGGTTTCGAAGTCACGACTCCAACCTGGACCCCGAGTGGTAAATATCCACAACTTGATACAGTTGCTAAATGACCATCAACGCCATTACATTGAGTTGATCGGGTTCTACAAGCAATTACTTGCTGTTATACCTGTTTGACTTTCCGATCTCAATACAACGGGAGCAATAATAACGATCTCGTTTGTAAAGTTTCCAATGGATAAGTAATTTCATCCGAGAGAAATCGATTTTTCTCAATACACTGTATATGCTATATAGGAAATTGATAACGGTATATAAATGCAACCATTCCTATAGACTGATTTATATAGTTAGTTACAACTCGTTACTTAAATATACCACAATGCTAGGTGTCTGAGGTATCAGACTAGAAAGTTTTGACAAATTTCAGCGAACTGGATGGCAAGTCAACAAAATGGAATAATTTAAAAAAAATGTAATCCATCCACCAATGGAATTATTCACCTACCTGAACTTGAAGTATTGCACCAAACAATTTTCTTTAGTTTTAGCAGTCAAGGATAGGTGAACTTACCTGAAAACAACAAAACGTCAAAATTAACTTACGCAGATATAAAATTTATTGAAGACTATAAAGTAATGTCAACACTTTTTCACATTGAATGGGTTCTTTGGAACAGAAAAATATTATTTTAGGTAGGTAATAAGATAATGTAGTTGTTTTGTATGATATTCGAACGTGGACAGTTGGTTCTTACTTCCTAGATTAATATGAATCTCAAATAAGGAAACAAATATTACTTGATGATCAATATGAATTCATGAATGGGGAATGATAGACAATTGAAAACGTGATAGCGCTAATTTATACTGTATTAAAGCCTCGCACAAGTGGTCAACGTAAACCAATAGCAGAAGGTAACCGTGAGGTTGCAAAGGTGAGTTATGAAAGAAGTCACAACATATGACTATAGACTACTACTAGATTGTTTGATTATCCTGCTGTTAACCATCCTTCTCCACAGATACCGGTTATGAATACATTACTGGGAAAATCTGATAAGAACCAACCAAAGAATAATAGGATGCCTATTTATGATAGTAATAAACCCTTCAGAATCGATTTGGCTGTTACCTATTTTCCAGTCTTTTGTATCATGCCTGGTTAATAATGTTATTACATGACAAATAGGGAAATGGAAAATGTTTGATTTTTGGAATGAATGTGTTGGTATTTAAATTTAATTAGGTACTTTATTATCTACCTTCCAGATTGAAGTCTTCATGTATACAAAATTCCTTTCATCATTCACTTCATAGTTTGAAGATTTCTTTCACTCATTTAACGTTATTTATGTAGTATAGTGTTTTTCAGACAATCCGTACATAATTATTGTAATTAGGTGAATTTGAAAGGTAATTCACGTAAGTAGTAACGTAGACCGCGACAAAACTCTTGGTTTGGAAGTTTTCCGTTCCCTCGTCAGATGTGTATCAACCTCAGGGGTGACACGTAGGCTCTGATGAACGTCTTAGGCAACGCCAGAGCCACCTGCACTCTGAGGCCCTTAAAATAAACATAACAAGTTTCTCACGTTACTGAAGTTACACTGTCGTCCATAGCCGTTTTTAAATTATGGATCCTCAAAGGCTCACGACTGTAACGTATGTGCATCATATTATCATGCTAGCTGATGCTCTCTACTCTACGCACCTCTTCACTATCTATCATCAGGACTTGCGTTGTGGATGTCATCAAACGCGGAAAATCTTCATTGAATGATATAAAGTCAAATGCTTCATGAGGCGCACAGTGGTCAAACAAGTTTTGTATCGATTTTACTACTATATTGGATGGTTTCAAATATGCCCCATGTTATTTACTAGAAATGGTTATTTAGCACGCTAAATCAAAAAAAGCAGAGTGACCAGAGGAATCGGCCAAAGTTGAATTTGTAAAGAAGAAAAGTTGAAGACCTGAGAATTCTGAGTCGGAAGAGACCAACGCCAGCTCACCCACAGTAGGTAGCCCCATGGTATTGCTAATTTTTCAAAGTTATCCGTATTTACGACTTTTACCGTGTTCATGACTTAAAAAGTTGAGAAAACGGCGAACCGAGAAATCACCAAATATCATGGCTACTGTGTTGAAATGCAGGCGTTGGTCATATTTGACGCAGAATTATCAGGTCTTCAACTTTCATTCTTAACCATAACAATTTTTGGATAATAGGCCAAGTCTGCGCTATTTCTGAGGATCGTGAAAAAACTGAATCGAAAACTGTAGTTGAAAGGGTGGAGAAAATTAGTGGCCATTATTTTTTATACATTGGGTAACATAATTTAACATGGCTAATAGGTAATCATCAGCTTCCCGTATAGCTATACCAAGGGTTAAGGAGAAAAAGATATATAAGGATAAATAGGTATATATTGAGAGCTTTAGAAAAAGCGGTAATCGATCTTCGTGGGATGGAAAGTAAAGGAATTTGGTAGAATTTGGGCTACTTTGTGACACACTTCCCTAATAATGTCGAACAAGTTAGACTACGCAAGATCATGTTCACCCATCGTGTAGCCGACAATGTTTTATACAGAATGTAATGTTTTCAATTCCATTGAGGTTTTTTTGTACAGCAGGGTCTCGAGTCTCTTCAATATCTGTCCACAATCATTGTGAAATGTGATGAACCTCCAAGTTCAAAACCCGTTCCAACTAACGATCGTAAACCGACACCGAAGCCGTCCGTTATATCCGGAAATTCCAAACCATAATGAGTGGTGAAGAAGAAGTAAAAGAACGCGCCCGTTCTCTCAGATTACCCGAGGATGATAGTCGACTCCAGAATAAGAGGCGATGGGGAGGACTCGGACGTTTCGATAGTTTGTCCTGTGACAGGTTGGTCTCGTGACAAGATTGAAGGGTCGCTGGTAAGAGACGGACGTGTACTAATGATTGCACGTAGGGCATAGATGAGCCCGGAACACAGGATCTGCTGCTCTTTGGGAGGATCAGTCATGAGACTTCTTTTCGGGAGTTTGAAAGAAGAAAGATGACGTGACTGGTCATCCGACTATTGACAGGATTGACGGGTGTCTGGCAACACGCGCAGGCAATTTGAAACAGAGGATCGTCCACAAGTACCTACGAGTGTGAATAAAACACTCAGAACATGCATTTGATGTGGTTCCATGTTTCTTGTACCTAAGAGAAATATGAATACGTAGCACCCATGCACTTTCACTTTCCACTTTTCAAATAGTGATAATAACATTCTTATGATGCATTGCAATAATTCTGGTACATCTCTATATACCCACATAATGAGCTTCTGGTTTTTTACCGAATTTTCGAGAAAAAAAATCAGTTATTGCAATGGCTTCAAAATTTCAATAATGCAAATTTTT
>JAEMON010000006.1:22596889-22614293 GCA_030264115.1 Lygus lineolaris
AATTTTTGGAGAACTCCAAGGGTTCAAATTTTGAAAATGTAGACTAAAAAATCGCTAAAAAAAAAACCGCGTTTTCTGAGGTTTTTTGGGTAAAATACCATCTTCAACATAGGAACATAACATTATGGTATATTCGGAATCAGCGTGAAATTTCCTCTAAGAATCACCCACCAAATCGTTCAAAATGATTCTTTGAAAATTCGCTCGTCAACTCATGCTGCATGAATGGGACTTTTTAGAGATGACTTCCCGTTATGAGTAGATACTGTCAGGAGAGGTCCTCCCCTGACAGATACCTACATGAACATTAAATGAATATGTTTACGGAACTTTGAGTCGCAATGGGTAAGTTATATTAACACTCATGCTTTGAGATTTTGACACCGAAATAAAATACACATTGGATCGATTTATAAATAAAACGTCGCGATGACCCGGTTAGATTAAATGTTATAAATTTCAATACTCGATTCGTGAAAATAATGTCATGATAACGAAGAACTGATCAATCACACGAGGCCTATCACATGGACCGTAACAACCAAGATTCTGTTGACGGCCTGTCGCGGAATATGATCGATTGAGTGAATGCCAACACCCACGATTAGATAGTCCACACGGAGTCAGAACCTGAGTAACTCGGACTTTTCGTTCTTATTCAAATTATGACATTGAAAAAACGAAGAGAGGTACCTACAGCATTCTAAACTAAACGCACAGTGCAAACATGTTACTTGTACAATAAATAATTTGTTGCGTACAATAAATATTACCAGCTGATTTAGATACCTAGGTACCTTATCAAAAAATAAGATAGAGGCCAGAAGAACTTCTCACCTAGAATGGGAACATAGCGTTCTACTGATGATTCGCAAGCTGAAACCAGGTCACTCGAAGAACAGAAAATATAAGCACATTCATCACTTACCAGTTACGAAATGATTAATAGGTAATGGATTCTCGTTGGAGAGTAGTTGATCCAAGTTGTTCAACAGAAGACGACGGCAAACTCATCATAGGAAGTCAAAGCAGACATTTTACGATCCGTCCGATCGTTCAGTAATCGCAATTAAAGTTAAGTCTCAACGTTCCACGAAAAGCTTATTTTTCTAAAATAATAGACGACCATCAGGTAATTTTTGCTGGATCGAAGCAGCGACTGGATCGAGAAACAGTGACTGACAGCCCATTATCTGTCGATAATAATAATTCCTTGGATCTAAGTTAGGTATTCTTAGATCCAAGTAAAAGATCAAGGCGAGATTAGAAATGTTACAGTGGGATGACGTGATCTGACCAGAGCTAGTCCAATTCCACCATCGACTACCCGTGACAAGGAATTCAATCATATTCATGACAGCCACCGATGGTTTTTACCTGGTCGACACGGAATGTTAATCTTCAGGAGTGGCCTTGAGGTATAGGAGAGATCACTCATTTTCACAGAGCTGTTATTACTCCGGGTTCAGCCCCTCTCTCATCTATCATAATCCGACGGTTTTATCACGGCCCATCAAATGTACATTTGAAGTTAAGACGGACCTGAGCAGACGGACGCCGTTTGGTGGAATACCGGTGCCAGAAGTCCTGGGAAAACGCCCATTACTCGTAAGGACAGAGGTGTAGTATGATTGAGCTTTTACCTTGTGTGGTCTTCAGACTGAAAGATGAAGCGTATCAAAGAAGTTTTTATGGAGGCACTTAGAACTAATTTCGATTACTCCTACCACCATGAAATAGAGATGTTGCCGAGCTCAAATGAACTCCTATTCCATCAGTAATTAACCAATAGTTGCCCCTGACTATGAGGTAGTCCAGAATATCTTGAAGCCACCAAGTTTGAGACCACAGCACGGAACGTTCAACGAGCTTATTTGGTTTGGCTGGATCTGAATTAACGGAATATTCATTCAGCACTGAGGTATCTTTGTTCGTTCATTACCACTGGTCTGATGGTCCAAAACGCCAAACGCCTCCCACACATAAATACAGAGGGGTTGTATGTGATTTAGCTTTCATGAACTAACAACAAGTTTCTTCATGGGTGTTGATGCCTCGCAATGATGCAATGCACCAAATGGAAGTTTAGGGGTTAAATAACAAAACACTCAACTCTGACGTCGAAGGTACTCCTGAATACTGTTGTTCATCAAAATCGACATCATCTAAGGCTTCTCCATACCACTGACCACTACTCAGCCATAAATTTATCAGAACGTTGATAACTAACTAATAACCAACCGAACGATAGCAGAGCCAATGATATTTTTTAGACCAAACATTGATGAAAACGGTACGATCAAGATAATATAAGAGGTAGCATGGGAAATTTTGGCACGACAAAATCTGAATGAGAGAACCTGATAACCAAATCATTAATCCTGTTTGGCTTTGATCGATCTTGATCTTTCGATATTGATTCAGCACTTCGGTTTTTGTTTCGGTCGATGTCCTGCTCAGGATACAGATGTTTCGTCCTTAAGTAGCCTTGTCAATGATTGATCCATGATATTCGCTACACTATGTGGGATCGTGTTTCCAGGCGGGGAACCCATTCTTCCCGGACGTACCGACAGGTCTCCTCGAGCCATACAATACTCTACCCACACAAAAAAAAAACTCATAAAATTATGTCTAAGCGAGATGGAGTGACGTTTTTGATTGACAGAGAGGCCTATTTAGAGCTGCGATTAGTCAAGCGAACGGTTTGGGGGTCTCGAGACCCAGTGGAGCGCTAGTAATTATATCAAACCCTGAAGAAGAAGTGAACTTGTATCATATTCCAGCTGTTGTTATGCAAGTTTCTTCCAACCCCGATCTTCGTTTGGATATGACTTGCAAATGATTAGGTACCTATCTCTCCCCGCTTCATATTATAAACCATTTACCAAACTTCTCCCTTGCTCCTATTGTAAGGTACCATTTTTGTATTCTCTTTAAAATCAAGGCACTTCGATGCTTCGTTGTCATACTGGATCGTGCAATGTGGAAATCGAATTCCTAAAGTGAAAATTCCTCTGAATTTTCGTTCGATCATCAACTTCATCCATCAACTTATTCTAAAAAGACTTAATCAGCCGCGTTATATATTTCGTCCTTCAAGACCACCCATTTGCTTTCTGAAGGAGCAACAACTGAATTTTAACCAGCTTCTTGGGAATTATTCACGACTCGTCTTCCAAGGAATGAGGATTTTTCGTTAAGGGTCGGAGGTCTTGTTGATGCGTTGAAACCAGAGACTCAAAAGACGACTGGGAGTGAAATCTTTTTATTTTCCAGGGACGTTCGGAATTTTAAAGAATTCAGTGTTGCAATGACAGCTCACCTGGACGTGGTTGTTTTACTCCTGAGTAATCACTGTTTTTGAAAAGGCCTTTTTTCTTGTTTCCATCTTGGTGAGTTCTTGCACACGGAGCATAGAGATAACGTAATATTTCCGTTCTATCGTAACGGTTTCATATTTTTGCCGCAGACTCACGATGAGTTCACTTACGGGTAAAGTGTCGTAGTATCGTATGTATTTTGAAAGTTTGTAGTAAGTTACGACTCTCATTCATTCCCATTCATCTTCAAGTAGTACCAGGTAAACCCAAAGATACTTCTATTGTGGTGGTTTCAACACAACACTGCACAGTCATACACACACTGGAACAACCATTCTCAAATGCAGCACCTTGCCAAGATTATTTCACAAAGGTAATTTGCTGGTAATTTGAGCTATGAACGAGGTCATATAAGTTAGAGCGCTCCAGACGTTTGTCTGGACGATCTGATTCAATACGAACAATAAATTGAATTTCACTTCTTTAAATAATCCGTTGAACTTAGGAACTATTTTAAAACATAAACCTCGCGAATGAACTATTTTAGTGATGAGTGGTGCAGTCAAATTTTTAATAGGCGAAAAGGGATGTACCACGGGCGGAACACATTTTCGTTTTCACCCAGGACTTGTGTTCTTTTAAGAAAAGTAAAACTTGAAAATTCCAGAAGGGGCTGCATTTTAACATTGTTCAATCCTGAAGGTTTATCATTGAAAATATTAAACGAAAAGAGTAAAAAAAAAAAAAAACGTCACAGGTCTCGGTGAAATTCGTGAGGCACGTAACAAATAACAGCATGTGAGTCCTTCAATTTTTTTGTATACAGGCTAATCAATTTCTGGATTCCAACACAACCACATTCCAAGGGACGATGATTTAATAGATTATGTCCACTGAACCGTATCGAAGTGCACAATTTCTTTTTCAAGCAGTTCCGCAGTAATTGCAATCCGAGTTTTAATACCGAACGGGTCTCGAACCGCCGACAAGGTGGGGCCCCCCTTTGATTGAAGTGCTGGGGAAAAATATGAAGACGTAGCAGCGCGAGAAGGAATTGATTTCTTCCCAAGGCTGGACCAGGGGAAGCCTCGGAGAAGCAATAAAATAAACTACATCTGTCACGGTGGCTCGGAATACCTACGTACGGCGCAGAAAAAGCGTCCGCGGTAACTCAGGAGTAGGTATAAGCCTCTATTTATGGTGGTGAGGGCATTCGAGATGTGGTTGGAGAGGTGAAAAGGAGATTTCTGGGGCTCTGAACGGGAAAAATTACATATTCTGTTGAAATCGAGGAGGTGGAAGAAAAAAGCAATGCAAAATTGAGTTCAGAGAAAACGCGATCCGAAGTGTTGAACTTTTACTCTCACAATGGCTCTCAAAAAATCGATGTTAGGTTAGTACTCAAGTTTCGATAGAGCAAACAGATGTTACGATGGGATTAATTCATCTTAGGAGGCTGTGATTCCAAACCACGATTACCCCAGAAGATCTATGGGCTCTTTTGCAGCCACGTTCAATTTTTTTATGTCACTCAAATTGAAAACCATCCTGTATTAATTACCTAGATAGAAAACTAACAACTTGCAGCAGATAGACTCATCAACAATATTGTGAGTTAAAGTTTGTAGTGATGTGGCCAATTCATGTGGCATTATTCAATTCAATTCATTTCATTCTTTATTATCGTAATTAGATTGTATATATATATAATATTGTAAGCTATGTCGTTTCAGACAATCCTATTGAGGAATCAACTTACTTGAGGCCGATAAGTTGTGCCTTATGCATAAAATATTAAGGCGTACTAAAATCCATCAAGTGTTGCACATCATGTTCAATCGTCTCTGAAAATCTCTCTCAAGTTGGACAATTTACATATATTACGTTAGTAGTTTTATCTGCAAACAAAGCGCCAAAAGTGAGGAGCTAAATTGAACAATGGACCACTTCACATAATCTCACCCGCGTTGTCTGTCCACGATAGGTAAATGAAGAGTTGGATTGTTTTATTTCAAAGAGTGTCGATATAAAGGTTCTTCTTCCAAATCAACAAGCGTCTTTTCTACCAAAGGTTAATTTATTGTTCACCTCAAGAAATCACGAAATGGAAATTTTGACATCCCCAGTGATCCGAATAGTTATGCTGAAAAAAAAAATGAAAAAAAAAAATCTGAACATTGCGGACATGTTCGAATTTCGGAGGTTTTTCGTAGGTAGACCGCGGCAGTACAATTTCTCGGACCTTAATTAGATCGGCTCTTAATTAGATTGCCACATTGAAGATAGATTGCCTGAGGGCTGTATTTTCTTGGCCAGATATGTGCTGTCAACGAAACGGAGACGTCTTCGGAATATAAACGTGATTCCCTTTACCCAATGACCGAAAAGAGATAGAAAAAAAGCTCAGCGGATGTAGCAAAGGAAGTGGAAGAAAATAGCAGTGCGGAGGATGGTATCTTAATGCGGATAAAAGAGGGTGAGTGACGTCTGGAGATTCTTCAGGACCGTCCAGAAGGGAGAGGACACGTTCAGAACCCTCCCCTCTCAGGCGGCCCAGTCCGAAGATAGGACAGAGATGAAGAGTAGGGGTAAAGGGGGGTTGAAAGAAGGAAAAATTGGCGGGAAGGGGTTGGGGGTAGGAAAAGAAGGGAAGGGGTGAAGGAAAAAGACTCCCATTCTTGGATTGTCACCGACACTGTGGGGGTAGAAGGTTTCCGCGTGACAGTGAAGTGTTGTTGATGACGTGACGTCATCGGGGTAGACCTCCTGCGCTGGACACTACTTGAGCCCTGTAGTCCCACCCCACCGACTTCCATGGCATCTCGTCTTCCTCTTACAAACCCTTCCTTCTCCCTTTTTTATTTTTTTCTGACTATTCAGAGCTACTACGTAGAAAATTGCTCCCTTTTTATGCTGTCCGTCAAACCTTACTACGGAACAGCCCTCTTCTCCTGGCGCTCCGGGTCCCCTGTCACATGCAAATAAAGGCCGACTCTCCTTAATGGACCTATAATTACTCTTGTGATCGCACGCACGGTCTTTTGTGTTTTTTTACACCTTTCCTTTTTGCCACCTTGTTGAAAATACCTTGACAAAATCCAGCGTCCAGAAATACGATTACCTTTATTTACATTTCCCCCCATAATCCGAAAGGTGTCAGAGAAGTAATCAAGATGTGGAGTATAAACCCACGTACTAACATATAACTTCAGTTACGTAATATCATAACGCCCTACACGAATTAATAATGTAACAATTTATGTTCTTCGAGCATACATCATGAATTAATGTATCCCCTTTTTTATAATAGTCGAAGCCATATTATGGTCACGATGGAATATACAGTTCGCAGTTGAAAGACGTCGGCCAAGGGTGAGTGTAAGGTAAGGGTAAGTACATAGCTTCTTGTATCCTCAATATGTTTGAAATTAGACCACCTGGTCATGAGGAATTTGTGTTAGGTATGCATGTGACCTGAATTCCCTGACAGAGACGGACGACAGACCCCAATTTTTTAGTAGGTAAAGCAATAATTAATAGCAAGGGTTAATAGTGAAAAAAAATATTCATTTCAATTTTGGAGGAAGAACGATTTTCAAGTAGGTACCCACATAATCTGGAAGCTACGGTTCAGTTCACTTGGAAACGAAATGTTAAGGAACAAGGAAAATCTAAAAAAAAAAAAAAAAAAATCACATCTCCCAAATGGGATTAAAAATACCTACGGAGTTCAAAATCACCCGGAAACCGTACAAAAAGGAAGAGTGTAAGTAACCTCATTATATCAATTAGGTACCTTAATTTCATAGAAAATAATATTATTCTATTGCTCAACATGAGGAGCCCGATCAAAATAATTGGATAGGAATTTACTTTATCCGGATCAAAATAGTGGAATTTACTTTAATTTTGTTTTGTTAGGTAACATGTGAACATTTTCTCCCTCCAGGTCTAGTAAATTAACATGAGAACTTTTATTCCAAATTAACATTGGCACATATTAATATTTCCAATTTTTCTATAGCTATGAATTAAATTAATTTCATTGGAACTTGAACTTTGGTATATAAATAAATTCCCAGAAAACGACCTACCTATCTTGTTTGCATAACCGCGTGTAGCCGGGAACGAATCAATTCGCGGACAGCCGTCATAGGGGCCCTCGGGGTACGTGTGTACAGGCCATGCACCGCTGATTATTATAATCCCCTCATTCTGAGGCCTTCCCTAGCACTAAGCCCTTGCTTTATGGAGCTTGAAAGGGGGACTTTTGTGCCTTAGTCGGATCTGGAGTTCTCCTTTGAAGAGTCCGGCTACTAAATTACTCGATGCATTCGTCACATGAAAGGTATACGAGTATCTATAGCTAAGAGCGCCGTTTCAAAAGCGATGGCCACTACCGTATCAAAAGACTCTGCTGAGCGAAATAAAAACTCGGCGATGTACATATTTTTCCAACAAGATACGCTCAAGCTTTGTTTTCTAACAGTTCTCGTTAACTTTTTATCTATGTGATATAGGCATAGTATAATTCATTATGACACGTGGATTATTCACTGGTCGCATGATAGGTATATACAACAAAACAAATTAGTTGAAAGAACGATAATACCAGGTTTTTCTTGACGAAATTGAAGGCCCTGCACGGCCCGATAATTTTATTGGCTATTTTATTTTATGATTTTAGGACCAACAACCCTACACAGTTGGAGCGTGTGTGGGGTTCACCCCCATTGGAGGGCAGTTGATGGTCCTGAAAGTTAGGGGCCTTCCATCGGGACTGGAGACATTGGTTGTTTAGGGTGGTCCTGTAGGGTACCGCATAGGGCCACACGTATAGTAAAATAAATTACAATTGGTTGTAGATAGTCGGGATTCAGCCAAAAAAAGTTGGCAAGGAATTACATAAATCCACTATATTTTACTTACTCTACCTCGTATAAAATAAATTACATTACACACAGTAGTTCTTAGTAGTCCTACCGACTGCCTACGTTTTCTGGATTTTGTTCATAGACTGCGTATGGTATTAAATTTTATTGGAGAGTTTTCGTTCTTCCCGTCATTTCCACGGAAACAGAAACGAAAACGAAACGCGTAGCTGATAAGGAAAAATGTACCAATCAGCTTGAAGAACGACTCTACACGTAAGCTGCCTCCACACGTATGTCCTTCAAGATCATTGGTCCGTTTCCCCTTATCAGCTACGCTTTTCGCGTTTTGTTTTTCCGTGGAGATGATAGGAAGAATAAAAACTCTCTATTATTACAAGCACCTACGGGGAAAATACCGTAAAAACCGACAGGTCTACGGAAATCTATGTGAGGAACACCCCCTGCTTATGATCGTTCTTGGCAGCACCTTCCTAATGAATATTTCATTGATTTTCAAGAAAAAAATATATCCAACCACAAGACCAATACTGGGGATGGGCTGTTTCTCAAAAAGGGGTGGGAGCTTAGTAACAACAGCTGCCTTAATCATACTTCATACTTGCTACTGAAGGTATTTTTACCCTTCTATCTATCGTATTTCAGTCGCTGTTGTTAGCGAGAAAATGTGTAGTAAAAATACAAGACTCGAGTTTAGGTATCAACGCCGTACGTAGCAGTTGCCAATAAATCGAAAATTCTTATAATTATTTTGGGAAACGACAAATCCCTAGAATTCCTGAAAACTCTCTCCCAAAAGTTCCAGGTAATTGATCAACCATCGTAACGTTGTTTGTTCAAGAATTTCTACGGGGAAAACACGTCCCTCGTGCTTGGAGGAAAAAAAAGGCCATTAGCCTCCGGATCCACTAGGGGTATGATAACGTTAGATGAAAGCGGACGCTCTTAATTTTTCTTTCGGCGTCGTTTCATTTAATCCCCCCAGAAGGTTGTCCGTCACCCAAGACAAGTTCGGCCACTCAACTGAGGGAGTTTTTTGAAAAAAAAAAAATGAAAAAAAAGCTCGTGTCTTTTCTCTCATGCCTGTCACCGAACGGAGCTCCTGTTTCGAAATAAAGGATCCCCCTGAACCTCACCTACTACGATACGATATTTTTCACGTGGAAACGTCGCATTAATCCTTTGAGACGATCCGCGGTCTAATGGGGGTCTTGAGGAGCAACCTTCCCCAGCAGGTCCACGGACTACCGAAAAACCTTCTATGTCATCCGCTGGACGCTTCGGACTAATTGGACAAAATATATAATACTTATTTACCATCAAGGATGAACGGATAGGGATAGATAGGTTTGGAAACTGGAGTGCCGCAGGGTCCCAACCACGGCCCGTCTTTTGTCACCTCGATCACTCACTTCGGACTCACTTATGAGATTTTACTTAACGAACTCGATGAAAAATCGGGAGGACATCTTTTGTCGGTTTTCATCTCCAGTAAATCTAATCTCTGGCCTTTCGAAATACCTCCCAGCGAAGACGATGAAAGATGGGCAATAATAATGTTAACGAATAATTACGTTGGTTCAGTTACAATGAAGGTTTGTGAACGCTCATTCAATCCACCAGTGTTTCCTCTTAATACCTGACTCAATGATAACAAATGAAAATTCGCAAGAAGGACAATAATAGCTGAACGGATATAAAATGATGAAATGTAACCTTCAAAATGTTTAACAATAATAAAATTGGGTAGAGATACTCTGCTGATACTGGGAGAAACACGGTTGAAATCTTCTGTCTGAAACGATGTAGGTACCTCACATATTGATGGCTTCATTTACTAGGTCATCATCACCCATCTACCCAGGTGTTGGTGCTTCCATTCATCATTCTGTTGAGAAGCGGAAATTATGATAAATAGACGGCTGATGAAGGCGGTTTCCCCAAAATAAGGTACCCACTTACAGTAAGGGTCATCTATTGATTCCGAACAGAAAAGATTACGTAGTACTATTTGATCAAAACAATATAGCTGTCATTCTAACAAGAGAGTAAAGGAATACTTAATCGAAAACTTGATGTGTTTTCATCCAAATCCATTGTAGAACAGTTGGAACTCTTTATTTATCTTTCTCAAAATCATGGGAAACTTGCATAATGATGGCGACTGTTACAGAGCCAAACTCATTTCTGTTCCGGATTTGTGAGTCTTTGATCTTAACGAACCAACAATGTTTTCTCATGTTACCTAGGCCGACTGCAGGGCCGAAGTAAGTTTTCAAGTTAATTAGCTAAGCATTCGGATTAGGAGATTCTAGCTTTCACGAAGCATATCCAACATCGTGATTCCATTCCGGCTACCCTAAGACCGCAGGAGAGAAATTGTCTTTAGTTTCTTCTGGATGACTCTTGTCAAGTCGATTTTATCACAAATCACTACACCAGGAAGTACTAGAAAAATAGGACTTCAACCGTAGGTACATTTTAGCAAAAACATGGTTTCACATGTGAAACCTAAGCCTCTACCTCTACCTCTACCTCTAAGCCTCAAGCGTATAATCTATTTAACGGTCCTACGTCCTATTTGGATGTACGGTTGCCAGGTATGGGGATCAGCATCCAACTCCCGAATTAAGCGCATCCAGACATTTCAGAATAGAGTCATACGAGTTATTTCAGGCGCACCATGGTACGTTAGGAATTCTCTTCTTCATAGAGACCTGCAAATTCCTGAAGTCAACAACGTCCTGAGTACCACCTACCAAAACCTCCATTCAAATATGCTAAACCACCCAAACGAGCTCATCACTAATATCCCGAACAACCCACCACCACCAAGACCGGACAGACGTCTGAAACGCAAGAGACCACCAGACCTACTGTGAGAAGTCTCCATCATTCACAACCTTATGAACTTTCGCCCATTCACCACCTATATTATAATCATTGTTACGTATATTAGTTACATAATTTATTACATCTATTTAATACATCTAGTTACATTATTTGTTACATAATATATTATTAGCGGGGACTGTCAGTGGACAGTAACCCGCAACATGTTACATGAGGGGAATTATCCCTCCTTTGATAAATTACTCTTCAAAACTATAATGTAAATAACATTACAATAAAGTTTTCTACCATCAAAAAAAAAAACCATAAAAAAAAAAAAAAAATTCACATGTGAAGTAGTTGCTACACTCCCCAAAAATACATAAGTACAACAAGCCTAAAGATCCCTCCCATTAAACGTTTCACATTTCAACGAGATAATAACTAATAGGTACAGAGAGTTTCGAAAATCAAGCTCTCAAGTATTTCACCTCCTTGCTCGTTCCAAGCTCCGCAACGGGATAATTTGTCCAGTGTGAACTCCCTCGAGTTTCTGAGAAGTGCGAGACTCGTCTGAACACAGAAAGAAAGAAACACATACAACGGGAACAAAACCTATTTCTTTTCGCTAGTTTTCGAGCAATTCTTTCCACTGGAAGGTTAATTATGTTGACAGCCCCGCTGGCGGAAGACTGAGCAGCCACTACCTCGCGGATTCTCCTCATTCAGGAAGAAGCAGGCCGGCGTTTGCTAATTGCCGGTTCTACCGCTCCTGTAACATTTTTTTTCATCCTCACAGGTCGAAATCCAGGAACTCTGGCGTTATCACTAGTCAGGATCTCATATTTTCAGTCGCACTAGATGTCATTGGTTTTCAACAATTTCAACTCAACCTGGTTGCGTCATCGCCACAAGAGGGGTTTGTCAAGTGGAACAGTACATAGATACCAACATGATTACGTACATCATACCTGTTATGCTTTCCAAACGAGGTGATGAAAGGAATTCATACATATGCTTAATACGTATACATAATGCGTATGCCTTATTACATATGCCATAATACATATTCCTTAATGCATATGCCTCAATATATGTGCCTTAATATGCCTAATATGCATAATATGCCTTAATATGCCTAATATACCTTAATATGTCTTAATACGCCTCAACATGTCTTAATAAGCCTTAATTATATGCCTTAATACGTATGCCTTAATACATATGCCTTAATACGAATTAATACGTATGCCTTTACATTAGAAAAAAAAGGAAAAGCATCATTCTAGATAACACAAAAACAGGAGAATTACTTCAAGTTAGTACGATATTGGATGAATGTAAAGATGACGCACGACTCGAGTTCAAAGAGCCATACGAAGCAAAGTGAGCACTGCTCAAGAAAAGAGGACTCATATAGTGTTCTGCTGAGTTCTAAGTAAATAGTTTCCAAATTATTATTGTAGCTTCAACTTTTTCTTGGTGACTTCAGAGGAGTCCAACTACGAGTATAAGTTCACCGAAGACGCAACAGAGTTTGCTCCATAGTTCGTTATGGGGGTGTCACTTCTCGTGGCTCTGGGTGTGATTATTGTTATTTACACGAACCAAGGGATTAGAGGAATTAAACGTCGATTTGGCAATCCTCATTGAGGTAGCAACATTATGCTGCATTCTCTGCTACTCCAGAGAATCCAACCTCAGAATCCTCTTCACGCTGTTAGATTTTTTCTTGGTGCATATTGGTGCACTACATGATTAATTACGTAGTATCTTTAAAGCACATCCAACCGATTGAGTGAGTACCTACTCCGAATAACGTTGTATCAAACCAAATCCCAATTCTTAAGAAGAAACGCTCATTTGATGCTATTTCATATTCCCCTGCTATCAGAGCTGCCAACCAGCGAACAAATCATTACCCTGACCATCCAGGCGGAACATTATTCTAGCAAGATATTATTATATCCTTATATACTTCGACAATGCGTACAGAGGATGGAGCCGTTCTATCGCCTCTCCAGGACTGAGAAGACGTGCCTCCTGTGGTCCAAAGATGACCCCATCATTTCCTCAACATCGAAATTTGAAGGGCAAATCAGGGCCCAGAGGACATCTACATACCCCAACATAAAAATCTTTTATTTGAAAATATATATGTTCTCTTGTTTTATTTGGGTCATGCAGTCATCAGACTATTGAACAATAAATGATTCTGAATACGTAAACATTGTCGTTGAGGATACGCCCATTCTATATACCCATATAAATGATGTTCATTAACGGAATATGCACAGTGTCTATAAATCTATAGACGCAAACTTGCAGTCTTATAACGACATCGTTCCCCTCAGTGGGACCCTCTAAAATGATTTATGCTCACTCTGCTGAAGGCAATTGGCGGAGGTGAAGTAAGCCCATTGTCCGGACACGGGGGTTGATGAGGATGAGAGGTCTGAATTGATGTTGAGTGACAGTCATCCAAACACCATATGATGTCCCCAACCTTCCCCTCCAGTTGACGCGTGACAACGACAAGGTTGATGTCGCGTTGACGGGGTTAAAACGCTCACCTGTCGAGTGGACCACAGCCGTCCAATGTATGTAGTTTATCCTGCGACACCTAGACTATATTATTCAAGGGGGAAAACGTCAATCTCAGCGAACAATGAGCACCGGTCTTGTCCTCTTTCATATTTTGCACTAGTACGTCGCAATGTTTCAGGTGATACTACAAATACCGCATTCATGAACATAAAGAACTCATATATTCATCATACTAAAGATGCCTCAAAACTGGATGGAAGAAGTACCTACTTACCATATAATGATATGTTTCAATTATTTCTGTTATTTGCCATGATGGCGAGCCTATTTTGGACACTACATACGGCTGGTAAAAAGGTGATGAGGACGGTGAAGGTTGGAGGTAAGGAAATAATTCTAATGATGTACTACAATACCTGAGATCGAGAAGACTTCTTGAAAAACTCAATATTGAAGAAATATTCAAGAACGTCTTAACTGTGAGGATTGATTCACTTCATTGGATTTGCATTAAGGGATCCATCAACTGCCTTCGCCAGCTCCAATTGTTTACCATGCTCGAGATCGCTGTTCGTTTCGCCACCAGAGTGAACATGTCGTGTCTCCACCACCTATAATAGTAATTCAGGTTGGAGCTGTTGTGAAGAGAAATGCCCTTGAAGGTATTTCTACGAGTAAGTATTCAACTGGTAAATGAAGCACCCAATGATTCTCGAATATTACAATTTTCGGACAAGTTATGGAGTGATCTGTTCTATCCATAAGAAAGTTCTTCAAAGACGCAGTACAAGGAGAATTAATATCAAGACTTATCGCCTGCTAAGAAACATTTGGTAGGAGTAACCATGAGGTGGAGAATATTGGGGACAGGTGGGAAGAGAAGCGGAAATCATGCACCGGGCAGGTAAAGAGTTGCCCCCTCATTAGTTTTGTCTCTATTGTAATTCGTATTTCGAATATGCCGATCGATCTGTTGATCCGATTTTGAATCTGGTAACTGATTTAGATTTTGCTTGCAAAACTCTGTCATGGATACCTGACATTTCAAAAACTGTTCAAATTTGAGCAAAATAAATTTGCGCACCATGGAAGACGATTAAAAAAAAAGCGAAACTGAGAGTACAAACCTAAGTTTGGTGATACCATTCACAAGAGGCTTTGCAGAATGAAAATTGGTCCATCCGTTCCAGAGATAAACGGAAATTAATTTTGCCCCCGATGTACAGCCATCTATCGAAAAAATGTCTTACCAAAATGTTCGTCTTAATACGAACTTTTATTATTTTCTGGCCATTTGAAAATTTGTTTTTGTCCGTGACTCAGGGATCAAATGTGTTCCTACAAGACCATTCAATCTGACGAAAATCGATCGGAATCGGATTACCTCACCCGAAAAGAGTCGAAACGCGACCCTCACCGTCTCATTATGTTAATTGCCGGCGCTCATTAGAGTAAACGTCCGAAACTGAGAAACGATCCTCTCTCGAACGTCGTTTCGCTCCTTCACAGACTCCCTCGTCCTGAACATTCGAGTTGTCACGACCAAAACACCTCTCCACCCACCTCACCCATCCAAAAAGCCGTTTTCTGGGTGTCCGGATCAAACCCAAGCTGACGCCTATAAATAAGGCCAGACTGACGGTTCACGTCAAGAGCGTACACCCAGGCGATATTTATTACCGCGGTGACGTCATAAAACCCCCGAAAGTAGAAGGTGGTTCTTTTATTCTTTTTCCCCCTCGCGTTAGGTTGGCTTCAAAAAATCCCAGAGAACCCGTATCACTAATCTAGAGGGGACCCCCTTTTCTCGCTTATCTCTAATTGGAGCCGCAACATAAATCAGTCAAGAGGGAAGGCTCCCCAATGGGAAAAGCACTATATATAAACAAGTGAATTGAAGAGACTTAATGCTTTTACATTGTTACTGGCTCTTCTACGGGCGTTCGATTCGAAAGCTCCGTTCTTGTCATTCCACCTTTTGATACCACAAGGCCCTTCGTTCTCGAAAAACCCCATAACTCCTAATCCCCGAAGAACATCTGTCCAGGATTGACACCCATTCTTTGACTGTATTTTTCTGTCTATATAAAGAGCAACTTATCGCTGAAGCAAAATCTATTTGAAATCATAAATCAAATTCCTAGTATAGGTAAATTCATTTTTCACCGAAACAGCAAAGTGATCCTTCAGTCAGCAACAAGTCGTACGTATATTCTCCGAACAAGTTATATCTTAAGCCAACTTCAGCAATCATAGGAAGTTTCAGTTGAAATAATTTCCATCGTCAATAATAATTATGACTATCAGCTACAATCCAATTGATATCGAGCAGCTTTATCGCTTGAGAAAGTACCATAAAGAATTTTTCTCTCCCACAGTCTGAACTTACATCAAGTGAGGACGTATCACAAGCTGTGCATTCTCAACGTGAATAGTATTTTATGATAATGTTGCCATTTGAAACAACAAGTGGACTGAATGTTCAGTAATATTATGAGCTGTCCCTCTGCCTACCTCTCATTAGAACATAATTATTGTTGTTGTAGCTTGGATTCAACCTGTATCCCCATTATACAATCTTATTCTGTTAGCGAGTTTTCGAAGAAAATGAAGCTGTTGTAATGGCTTCAAAATTAAAATTATGCAAATTTTTGTCATTTTTCTTCATGGAAATCCGTTTCAGACCATTCTAAAACGATTCCTGAAACTCATAACTTCTTTATATGTATATATATATATATATAAATAATTATCATAGATATAATACCATAATGGTATAATACCATATTATGGTATATTCGGAAAGCGTGAAATTTCCTATAAAAATCACTCACCAAATCAGTTAAAATTATTCTTTTAAAATTCGCTCATGAACTCATGCTGCATGAATGGGACTTATTTTGGAATCTAATGTTAATTCACAGATTTCGGAATGTTTCTTCTCAAAAAGTTGCTTAGGTACACAAGTATATTTCTCAAATTTCTATCGATTGGCTTACTGTATGAAAAACCAAACCCCAGCCTCAAAGGGTTCAAAATTGATCCATATTTCTAGCCGTTCTCCCCAACGAAGGATCCCTTCTCTCAGACTGCTGCTTTAATTATAACTCCATAAATTCATCAGCAAGTTGACACATATGTTTGCGTAATGAGTAGCCCGATGATCGTATTTCTTCGCGCGGTGCCGAAGCGGCTCGAAGTTAATGAAGATTGATCGCTACTAAGGGGAGACTTAACCGCGTGCACATGTTCAAATTTTTCAGCGGCTACGACAAACATACGACATGAATCGGTTGCGGATGTCGATTCGTGACGAAGTCAAACTTTTGCCCTTTGGACAGCGCGGGAAGTAGAGATTTCAGTATCGTAATCGTTGTGGTCGGTATTATCGACATATCGATATTTCTGCTTATATCGATATCGTTCAAATGATCAATCTGACATGGAAATCCTATCGGAACCTAGGCCTTGGCTTCTTTCCCGCTTTCCTCGCCAACCCTCTTCGGCAGATCCAGACATCTGGAGCTCCCTACTATTTCTCTTCTACCACCATGATCGTCATGGCTAAGAGAGCTAATAACTAAAGTACTCATTTCTCATTCCTTTCCATCTTCTACAATGACGATTTCTTTTCGAAGTCGATATTATCGATATTGATATTGATGGTCTGTTATTTACATATATCTATCTTATCTGTGAATCCGGCATCCTTTCTAATCCCCATAGTTCGTAGTCTCCTCTCAAAGCAACTCATTCCTGTCTGCAATAGCCTCACCCCACCATGAGACCACGTCGTGGGTCCCTTCAAGC
>JAEMON010000006.1:22626789-22652079 GCA_030264115.1 Lygus lineolaris
TCATCGTCCCCATTTTTCGTAGCGAACGGTTTTATGACAGAACAGTGCTCGCTAAAAGTGCTGAAACCACACAATGCAGGATCCCCGGGAATGGTCTTTTGAAGTAGAAACCGGCAAATCGCGTGTGAAGCCATTAAAACATCACAGGCATCAAAGCCTTGGAGGTTTTCTCGTCAAAGGGAGTCCGTGAGGATTGATGTGTTTCATGAGTTAAGATTCAGAACGGATCCCGTGGCTAACTTTTATGGCCTCGTCCGGAACTGGGAGAAAAAAAATCAATGGACAGCTGCGACCCGGGGAGTTTGAAGCCCTTATCGAGGGTGTCGATCTCAGGAGTTGAGGAAATGAAAAAACGTCGGCCAAAGCGTGGCACATCGCATTCTCCAGCTCATATAACATATATATATGTACGAATAATTGAAAATCGTATGGAAAAATCTAAGCGGCAAGTCTCAATCCAGTCTAAATTTTGATGAGGTCAGAGCATTATTCGTGAGATAACGATGTTATTGCAAAATTTAACCGATACATTTCGAGTGAACCCGCATATTTCTAGGCACAATTTTTGTCCAACCTCCAACTCAAATTTTGCCACCTACAAGAACGACAGCTTGAGAAGAGGTGGTAAAATAACGTTTGGTACTCACATACCTAGTAGTTGGGGTCATAATTCAAATAATTTGCGTCAGCAAATAACATGGAAACAATGCACCTCGTGTTATCATATCACCGTTGAGATTCAAGCTAAATCTGAATCCAAATATACTATGAAAAGAGTTTCAAGTAGGTACGAATATTTTCGATGATCCCTTTCTTACTGTTCCATTAGGTACTTCTCTTCTATCATGCGTCATGAACATTAATAAGTCCACTCTTCTTTAGTTCTTAAGATCGTTTTCAATCTTGATGCTTCAGAATCCATCAAACTGTTATACGACTATTATAATGTTTCTGCTTTCTGCGTGATAGTTCATGAGTCGGTTTATCGCATCGCCTGCACGAGTTAGAGTTGTTAGAGCCAAATGATTTATGGATGTGGGGAGAAACGAATTACCTTCTTTTTTGCAAACAACTTGCATGGTTGAATAGATTTAGATTGCCTCATTCTCCATTGCCAGTAAACATAAATGTTGGATTCCCAATCGACCACACAGATAGTTCTGCTAGTTCTGTTGACACTTCAGATAAAGTCTTTCGCTTTCCACACATATTTTGAAATATCACAAAATTGAATTGCACGGAACTATCTATTGACAATACAGCATTTTGAGTGTTGATAATCGTGGGAATGGGTAATGAATAACTTGATGATAGTAAGCAATTGGGTGATTTGTATAAAATTTCTATCAAAAGCAAACCGATATTTGGATTTTATCAGATGATAAAACTGACTAGAATGGCAATAGAGTACATAATTTGATAGGATGGGAAAGTAAAATTCGAGTGACGTGTGATACAGTGAAGATAAATTGCTATACACGGATCACTGATCGCTGATCAGCCAGTATTGTATAACACTATGACATCAATCACGTGAAACAAATTACCCTTGATTGATGGGCTTTGAATCATCAGCCGTTTATAATCTTGTTGATTTCATCACTTCGAAATCCTTAGAATTTCCGAGGACGTCGAATCAGTTAATGTACGTACAAATCGAAATCCTCATTCTGGTATGATCGATGTAAGATATCACGGGAAAGGCAGGTGACCCCAACAAATAAATTCTTTGAATTCATCTCTTCTCGTTATTCTGCTCCGGTATTTTCCACAGTTCCAGTAATAACGCCCTGCCGTCTTGTAAATCATAAATATCCTATTCGCCGTATTCTCTATCATATTTATAAATCCGGACCGGTTCTGCTCAGTCAAAGGCTAAAAAATGTCAAAGTCACGTCTTAGCATCTCGGATTCCGTTGAAACGATGCTTATCGACATCGCCTTTCGTGTGAAATTCTCAAGTCGTAAATTGTCCCGAAACCCTTTCATATCTACCGACATGTTTATTCATATCTCACCCCCCCCTCATTCAGGGAATTCCATCAAATAATCTTCTTCTACTACCAATTTTTATGAATAGTTCAGCGTATGCATTGATCGGCACAATTCATTGAAAGTTGAATTTTAGTAAATAATATGAGCCAGTAACTCGAGCGTAAATATTCTTCAAAATTAACACAAATCAATAAAGGTGCCCATGTTGGGCATGGTGGTCATGCTTGGTGCCCTTTTGTTGCGTTTTGTTGAATAAATCCGTTATTTGGTTATTAAGACGCGTTACTATTCATTTATTTGATTGTTCATTTATCCATATTTTCCAAAGGCAGTTTGGGTTTTTTCTCCTTAATCTACTCGGTGTCCTTTGGCCAGGATGTGGTGTTTTACATTAGGTACAGTACATTTCGAGGCCTAAAATGAATCACCATTATGAATCGTCAAAATTCCCGAACAGCTTTATTGGTGAATTCAGATTCTTCGAAAATGAAAGATTGATGCCATGTGAGTTGTATCGTGAATATATAAATATGAATCATGTACGTTAGACTCTTTGTTTTGGGAATAGGTTGGGAGCCAATAATAAATTTAGTCTCAACAATAGCTACCATGTTAACACGAGTAAGCTTAGATGCTGTGCCAGGAGCACGGGAACGGCGAGAAAAAAGGCCCTCCGCCCAACTCCCTTTGTTATATTGAAAAATCACTCTTCAAAGTAAATACGGTCTTTTCTGCCGTACTCTTCGTCATCCTGTCGTATCCCTCTTGTTCTTGGGAGTCGAGAGAGGGAGGGAGGCCTTCCTGAACCGGCGATTTGTTAGAGCTCTCCGTGCCGCCTCTTCCCAACTTTTTGAAGAAGAGAAACACCGATGGAAGGCTTTGAGAGTAGACCTCGTGTCCCGACATTTGTCAGCAAGCTTCAAACCCCTGCCAGCCATATATCAACATCAAAACTCCCCAGAAGTCGAGTCTTTTTCGCAAGTTTTTCTTTACATTTGGGATAATTTTCCCCCCGGAAAAAGCTCCTTTTCATTGTTACCTTCAAAGTCTCCCTAACATTCATCCCTTCGGGCGATTTATGAGGTTTGATTGTCGTTGTCATGAACGACAACGGATTTGCAGACCCTTTCATTCGCCCCTTCGCTCCAATTTCCCCTTGATTCAGGAAACCATTCTCTTAATTTTTCAGTTACGTCCGATCTTTCGCTTCTATTTCACTAGTCCTCATTTTTCGTCCCTTACCCGCCTTTACAAATCGTCACATTTCACATTCTGTCGCTACTTTTTTTTTTGCCCTTCGCTTCAGAGAGTCATTTGTAAGCATTGTAATCTCGATGTGAAGGTTTTCCCGAAGAGAAATAAAGTGCCGGTCCCACATGCTGGAATATTAATGGCCAGTCATTTGGCACCTAGAGGCAACACTACTTCTCGTCACACCGTCGCATTCTGCTTTCCAAGTGGCAGCTGGACGTGGATTTTCATTACTAGTTTCGAGAAAAATTGTTGACTTCTGGTAGCAGAACTTTTTTTTTTTTTTGAATCTTCACTGAATCGAGACTTTTAAGGCCTAAAAGACCTTTATCATTGAAAGCATAAATATAGGTATTAGCAAAAGTAAGAGCTTTACAGCGTCCAGCGCAGATACCAAACGTACGATCCTCTGTGCCCGGGAAATCTAAGGATGAAGTACAAAGTATCGATGATTCCGAGCCAGTCATCCTGGTTTTTCTGACATCCTATTTGAGTGGTGGCAATATGGTAGGGAAAACAAACGTTTTGACTTGTTACTGCTACACGAAAAAAAATCATAATGATTATTATTCCGAAGGTGTTTTAATGATGAAATAATACTATCATCTTGGTGGGAAGTTGGTCGATCCCCCGCTATGGCAGCGTAACTAGTTTTCCACGGTTAACTCCACAGAGTGCAATAGTTATTTCCCTAATCATTGTCCAGTGAGTAACGGTATTTTTATTAAACCGCAACCTATTAGGTACCTATTTATCCGATCCGAGAACCAACTGTTAGAATCTCAGTCTAATGACCATCATGCATGTGAAAATTAAACAATACTGATAATGGGAACAACCGCAATCTTATACCTAGTTAATAAAATAATAAATGATTAAATTAATGTGGATACTTGATTTAATTAGTTTTACGATGTTAATTAACTAATAATTAGTTAATTAAATTCGTTAAAACTAATTAAATTAAGTATCCACATTTAATCATTTATTATTTTATTACCTAAGTATAAGATTGCGGTTCGTCCCATTATCAGTCTTGTTTTGGGGTCAATCATTATTATTGACCCCAAAACGGCGCATCTGAAACACTATGACGCTCCTTAACTTCTACGTCGATTTCTTGATTTTATTTTTAATATTTTTATTATATATGTATAACTCTATTACGAATGAAATCACCATCTCTTGTACATGAAGGTTAATACTCTGAACAAACATTTGAGCAAACAATTATTGACTGATCGATTACAAGAAATATAATGCATTTTTCTTTATTTTTTAGGTTTTTTTGTAGAATTTTTTTTTTTTTTTGAATCCTTAGTTTCTTTTTACTTATTTATTGATTTATTTTTTTTTATTATTATTTTTTTTTGTACTATAGAATTTTGTTTGACTGAGGCTGAGGAAGATTGCGATGATTCGTCGAAACTTGTAACCAGCGAAATGAATAAAAGGAAAATGGACTCCAAAACTTAATTTCAAAAACCAACTGTTTAGCCAATTTGTGGCTCCAAGTCTGAATTTCACTCTATAACTTAGGACGCTACAAGGAACACAGGTATTGATGTGGTGAGGGAGGTTCAGGAGGTTAGGAGGTCTGTAGGGAGTCTGCTTCCCACCGCCAGTCTAGTCCTCGAGAAGTGGGTAAACAATGGAGAGGAGTTTTTCGGGGGTCGAAGAGCTTAGGCTCCAAGAGGGATAGAGAGAGAGAGAGAGAGAGAGAGAGAGAGAGAGAGAGAGAGAGAAGCAGCCGACAGAGCGAGTGAGACGGGCTGAGGAAAAGCGCGGGGTTTCCGACAAATGAGCCACCATTAGTTTTTCTTTATCAAGAGTGTGTCTGTATGGGAAGTGGTTAGAGAGGGGCTGGAAGGGGGGCAGGCGCCCCCTCACTTGTTGACGCAAACCCCGACCGCTCCACCAGCGCCCTCTATCTCACGGTTCGAGGGGCGGAGGTTGGTTTAACTGAATTAGCGGAGGGCACCAACCATTAAACACTACTGTCACCTGTTTAACAATCTCCCTATTGAGTTTTCGCTTTGTATTGTAAAGCGAATCCACATTCAAAACGTAAACTCTTACTTCCGAGTATACCTACTTTCGATGCCTTGTCCATTTCTCCTCTGGTATTGGATACTTACTGATACCCACCAACCTGGTTTTTTTTTCAAAATTTGTTGATGACGGAAGTGTAATTTTTACACCCTAAAATACACCCTGAAGAATAAAATAAATTAATCGAAAGCTCGGCGAAGACGGTGAAGATTTCAGTGGACCCCATTCCCGACCAAAATTGACTAATATTTATGTGTTGGGTCGATATCCATACCTGCAGTTTCTCCTATAGATCAACATATTGATTCATATAACTGAGAAGTATGTTACACGATGAATCGCACAAAAAGCCGATAAAACACCGTATTGTTACGAGCAATCGAACGGAGAAAAATGGAAGTTCATTCGATGAATACCCGTACGCCCGTCTCGTTCACCTGTGGAAGGTGTGCACCTGTTAGTGATATGAAAAAGAAGATTTGTTCAAAGACGTACAACGTAATAAATTGGCCCCTATTGTTGGAGCGCCATAAATAATGCTCAACTCAAGAGAAGCCGGCCAGTTGTTCTCTCCGACGTTCTTCCGAAAAAATCCCCCAGAACATCCTACTACATATAATTCAAGTAAGGAACAAAAACAAGTTGATGTCCGGGAAGGCGCTATTGTGAGAAGGCAAAATGGACCTGTCGCTAAAACTATATTAAGGGAGTGTTGTTAGATCGATCAAAGGGGCTAGAGAACAATGAGGGCGGTGGGGGCGGGCTGGATGGGGGCGGCAAAGCTTCATTATACCCGTGTGAGATTTATTGAAAGTTAGCGAAGCAAAGGGTTGGACGTACTTAAATCAAAGTGGTCGCCGGGCTTCTAGTCACTGTGCCAAGACTACAATGGCCTTCCCTACTTGACCATAAATTCAATGGTAAGAGGTGGGTTGGGGGTCCGGGATGCGGTTCGTCCCTACAGCACGATGGTTTTCGGGAAAGCAATGGCATCGAAAGGGTGGGGACACCAAAAAACCTCCGTCCCTTTCCACAGTTTTGCAAGGGGTTTTGGCCACCCTTAAAACATTTTGCTAATTTAATGCCTGTCTTTTACACCGCAAAGCTCCTGATCGCACCGATGACACTTGACTCGGAATACAATATTTCACTTTATCGTTCGCTTCCTTCAGCGTCAAGGAGCCTTTTGGCTCAGTCCATCCCCCCCCCCCCCCCCCCCCCCCCCCCCCCCCCCTCCCCAATCCACTCTTGTTCACTTTATTTCAACCATTCATTCGGCTCAGAATGATTTAGCTCCATGCGGCAAAAATGGGGCTCTCAGTTGTGCTTCGTGGCTTCACTTTCCTGGCAAACTTCGAAACACATCCATGTTTACGATCGGTCGTGGCCTCTCATGAAATTCCGCAAGCGACGGTTTTCGTCGAGGGGTCGCTACAGAAGCGACAATTTAAAATGGGGTCTCTGAGTTGTACATACAATTTCCGAAGTTGCGATTCGAATCAGTGTGAATCGTGCTCCGTCTGCTGGTGGTTCTTTGCAATGCAGTAGCCAGTAGTTGCTCTCGACTCATTGGAATGCTCGAGGTCAATAAATCTTTGCCTTGGACAGTGCCCAACATGGAGAGGATTTTATGCTTATAGCCGAATCATGGAGTGACTTGCGGCAAAGGATGAATACCTAATTTCCTAACTTTGTGCCCAATACTCTTCCATTACATCGCCATTGAAGTTTGGAATTTTAGCTTTTCACTGGAATTCAATTAGGTACAGTTTTTCTTGCAAAATTATTATTTGGATGTGCAGAACTGTCAATGATAGTGAACAGGTGGTGGATCTTCGACGTGTCTCTTGGCTTGAAAAAATGCCCCAAAAGCGATGCTGGCTGTGGAAGACGCGCTCCAATTTCCAGACAAAGCCTGTACCGTATCCATGACCGACCTCTTCCGATCATTAATGAAAGAGCGCAACCGCAGGGAATCAGCCGAACTGAGTAGGTTTTGAGTTATGTCCCATAATGGCACCCAGGCATTGCCCGCACATCCCTCCCGTCAAAAGTCCCTCAGCTGATTTATGCATCCTGGCCCACAAAAGGTCGGGAGGAACGTAGCGAGGTTGAAGTCCACTGGTTATTTATGGGGTTCACGGCCTGATGGACAAACTATCCCTTAGTTATTGTCCTTTGCCAGTCGCTGTCATTAGCCCACACGAATGACCCTTCACAGAGCTCTTTTCCACAATGCCGGCGTCAATCTTTTTGTGTTCACGGAATAAATTCGGACCTCATTTCCCCGGGTAGGGGCGGTCAACCTTGGGAAAACCCTATTGTGAGGGATCCAACAGGTCACCCACTGCCCGAATTCCTCTTTTTTGGCAAATAAAAAAAGAAACATTCTATTCTCTCTGTTTATGGACGCCAATTGACGATACTCTGTGCTTTTTTTCCTTTTTTTTCGCGCCGTGGAATATTAAGGGAGACGGCTGATAAAGTTAACCGTCCGACTTGTTGTTGAGCGATCAATCAAAGTCGAGGAGCATTCGATACGAGAACAATAGCGATCAAGTGTCCGTCAACTGGCCCAAGGCTGCTCCAAAACGTAACGTATCAACGTCATGGTGGACGGTGCTTGACCGATGACACCTACTGTAGCTCAGGCGTGAAGCTAGAGCGTAGATGTCCATAACCCAACTGAACAAACAATACTAACACAAAGACAAAACACAATTATGCTACGAAGAGTTGACATAACCCGGTTATTTTATCAAGTCATGAAATCCAAGTAATTAAGACACATTATTTCAATCATAGTACGAGTACAAATAGTACTACAGTAAGTAAATTACTTAGACCAACTAAATGTGAGTAGATGATGTATTTGCAACAATTATACTGGAAATAATTCCTTGCATTATGCAATAGACTCGGGCCACTTATGATTATTCTCTGAATGTAATATATTCAGGGAACTGAGTATTAACTAGCAAGTATAATTTATTATAATGATGATTTATTACCGTGTAAGCTGTATGGAATAAAGGAGTTACGGTATGAGAAGTTAAATACAGCTCTTTTTATACATGGACTCCTTCTACATACCATTTAACGATAATACCCGTCAAAATATCGTGGGCATAGTTGACAGCTTTTTTCATAGAAATATTACCAGCTGATTTCGGTGTTTTGCTCAGTTGAAGATGAACAAATTCAGTCATTATTTTCAATTTTGATGGCAATGGGCTAAAGGGTGCCTTGAATGAAATGTACCTAACCTGGTTCCAAAAAAGTAGCTGATGGAATTCCAAATTATAGATGATGCTCCCAAGTAGTGGTGGAGTGGATACATTTGGTTCCATCGTATGATTGTGAGTTTGTAGAGGTGTCCTTCCGTTCACTCACACATCCCGATCGTTCATCAGGATTTTTCCCCCGATCCTCCAAAGCTTTCAAATATTTGTTCAAAACCCAGTCACCCATTGTACTGACGAGAATCCATTATTACGTATTTAAGCCCCGACTCACGTTTTTCCCTCTCGAGCGACACCCACAATCTTCGACTGTTGAATACGTTGAATGCCTGTCCTTTTTCTTGAAAAGGCGACTCCAGGCCGATGCAGTAGGCCACAAGTTTTCTCCGCTTCAATCACGACTATCACAAACCACGTTGACAAAGAGGCTCCTCGTGTCCACTTAGGATCTCTCCTTGTGTCTTGATGTCCCCTCGGGCCTATGGCACCTCACGACTGAGGAAACCGTTTGTCCTTTTTCAACCACAGTAGGAATCTATTATTTCCTCTTCTTCGATGCCAACCATTTCAAAATGATTTTGGTTAGTAAATCAAAAGTACCACTCTTCTGCTACACTACTCGTATTTCTCATTATACAAGTAATTCGAGACAATTGTGTCAATGAAGTTAGTACTATCTATCAATTTATTGCGAATGACCAATCTGAAAACACCATAGAGAGGTGACTAGAGGGGGTGGACCATCTGGTTGCGGGAATGTTTTGCGAACGTCCATTTTGATTTGCGAACGCTCATACTACTTATTGATAATTATTCACGGATAATCTGAATCTGTATTTTGTTGGAATACAAAAGGAGGAATGTTCTGGACAATCCCAAAGCGGTGCGCATTGATTAAGCAATCTGGGAAGAGTTGGTCCTGAAAATACTGACAAGAAATCAAACAGACAAAGAATTTTGGATATATGTACCTACAAAACAATACAACATACAGATTAATAGGACACGATAGTTGGATAAGTACATTTTCAATTTGTTGTTCTTGGCAGATGTTTTAGAGAATGTCAGTGGACGGTATGTGCTTATGAAATCGCATTCCGTCGCCTTTCATCGAAAATTGACAGGTTTACTTTCCTAATACATGAGATTAGGGGAGACACCAATTTCAGTAAAGCTGGATTTCGTAACGCCCCAAACCTCAGACGAGTCAAAATGAAACGTTTTATTTATGGTTATTTATGAACACATAAACCCCTTCCCGCACTAACCCCCCATGATGTTTAGCCTTTCCCACAAAATTACCCAAAGAATGGGGAATCTACCCGTGAGAGAGAGGGGAAAAAAGGGTAATGGTAAAGTCTGCTTTACGGCCTATATCCTTGACGTCAATCCATGATTTAGGCAAGTGGATGGCTGGCAGGGCATTATAGGCGGGAGCAGGTGATATCGTTAAAACGAACGGTAGCAAAGCAACATGGCAAAGCCGTCTAGTGGCTCACAGCGGGGAGGGGAAGAAAGATATAAAAATACGGTTTTGGGTAACGAGGCATCGACTAGAGGAGGGTTAAGTTGAACTGCCTTTATGGGGCTGTACACTCCCTTCTCTGTCGTAACAAACTTTACACCGTTTGTCATGAACGGAAGAGGCGGTGGAGGGACCTCATATTCTGGAAGCCAAGGAATCGAATTTTCGTAATAGAGAAAAACTGACTCGCAACAATAGGTAGGTACGTGTCCCATATATAACCTTGAACAAATCCAAATAGATTTTCGAATGATTTCCGCAGTTATTGGATGCCTAACTAGACTAGTTTTTCGTCTGAAGACTAAAATGCCATGCGTTCTACCAATGTAATATACCTACCAAAATCTATAAAAAGACGTGACTGTTTTTTGATTCGGAAGAGTATAATATTCCAATTATAACATCACACCAAGAAGATTCAACTAGTGATCTTTGTGGATGGAGAAACCAGCAGCATCATGAAATAATAGAGAAAATGAAAATGGATTGGAATGGGAATGAATTGGAGGGAAACTATATGGAAATCAGACCATATAATCTGCCTGCAGCCTAAGGAGTGATGGCCAGCTAAAGGTAGCCATAAAGAGTGGTTGACAGTGAGCATGCGTGTCCTCCTCCCATACGGCATTAAAAAAATGAACAGGGGTTATTCATGGTCATTTTTTGAGCCGTGCTCGCTTCCTCCGTTGATATTTCCGACATCAGACAAATGACGCGAAGAGGCAAAACTGCCAAGGTCGTACTGAGGCATATTTCCATTCCGCCTGGTCTGGAGTGCCACCGGGAATTTATGGGTGTACAGATGAAGGCGAAATGTGACTCACGGCGACATCCTGTAGAGCGAAATCAAGGGAACGGGATACAGACCAGGCTATGGGTTCTGTATTTCTATTAGGATGGCATAAATCATGCGACTGTTTGCCGAAGGGAGAAGACAATGACGCAGTGGGTCCCTCACCTGGTATCCCAGAGGTCCCTAAACATTTTCCGATATATCGCTCGACACGAGATTTTTGAGGGAAAAGAAAAGGGGTTGGTATTCACACAGCCCCTGGCCGCAACTACGCCCATGTCAATACAAGGACGCCCCCAAGACAATTTTTCGGTTTGAGGGAGCGACTCGGATTATCTGTGAAAGGGGTTTTGCCCGGAAAGGTTTTCACATTAATCGACAGGGTCATAATTCAGTGCGGAAGCTCTGGGAAGTTCTCGTGTGGACCCTTAATCGGGCTCATAAATTCTCAACGCCTCGCTGACTCACTCACTCACCCTCCTTGTTCTTCCAGTGGGCCTCCCAAGTCCCTTTTTAACCCCCTCTTGGTCCGTCAGACAACCCTGTTAATTCGGGATTGTCGGAAACTCAAAACAAAAGACTCCGGTTCCAGAGGTTTTTTCCTGCTTCGAGATATCCTTAACTCGGGGGTGAGTATAAAACGAAAAAGTTTCCGAGCTCGGATTTATCAGAGGTATTTACCAGTAAGGCTCCACCAGAAGGTAATCAATTGTCCCATTGTTTGGGAACCACCGTAAATAACTAAAGTCCATGGAGCACATGCAAATACGGAACGTGATCTTTTTGCAAGGGTTTATATTGTGTAAGTGCAGCATACCACACCATAGCGAGCTAGTTAAGGATTAATGCACGACCTGGTTGGAAGGAAGGTCTAGGGGGCATTGTTTTAAACGAGCCACCTAATCAGAGGTGGGAGATCCAAAGATATAACGAAAAAGAGCGTATTCCAAAGAGGGGTATATAAGGAATGAGGATCAGGAGTAACTTAACCAAGGAAATGTTCTGGTGCATTATCGATAATGAGGGACAATGCTCACTAACTTGCTCATTACTAAGGCTGTCAGATGCTGTTCTCTATCACCATTGCGGTTTGGAGGATTTATTATTGTAGACATGCTCTAATCAGAGTAGCATCGAAATGACCGAATGACAGCTATCAACAACAATAAATCATTTTTAAAAAATGTCAAGAAAATAATTTTTTTCAAATAGAAAAAGTAGAAGAGGTGATGGGTTCTTGGGCAAAAATTATTCACCTTGAAGTTTTCAACTTTTTCTAGAAAACATTTCGAGATGTAAATTGGCATTATTCCCAATCGAAGGAAAGATATCATTGAATTCAACGATGGTGACGGACATTGCAACGGAAATTGATTTCTTATACTAACCTACATGAAGTACTGATATGTTGCTGACAAAATTGACATAGAACTGGCAATAAATTTACCGAAATGTAACGATAGCATACTTAGGTACGTGGTTCTCAAGAGTCACGTCCATACTTAATCTCGCAAGGTTCTAAGTAACCATCAGAACAAAGTACTCCAATCATCAGTTCGAAGTGCGGTGAAGTTTGGTCATGGTGTAGGTGCAAATAAAGCGAATGACGTCACAAACTCTGGATCCCACTTGGACCCACTTCCAAACACCGAATCAACGTAACAACTTATCGGGAAGCTCTCGATATGATCGTATTATCTATCAGATTAAAGAATAACCGTCCACAATATCTACTATGCACAATATACCTAGGATAGAAAGGTAGTTTTCTTGTGCAAACTAGGTATTAAGTGCATCCTAGAAAGAGTACGATGGGTCCGTTTGGCTCTAAAATATCTCATTAAGTAATTTGCCAGGGAAGAAGGCTTCATGTAATAGTTAGTACTGGTTTGTATCTTACTTCATGAGGAATAGAGGTTGGACGTAATGATAATCGTTCGTAGTGTGTCTTCATGAAGGGAGGCCAGGGATATCTTATCAAACTGCACCTTCAATCAAATGTGAAGGGTACTAAGTCCTTTTTAAGAAGCTACCACCGTCTGACAGGTCCGACCCATGAAAAAGCAGTCCCGAAGAAGCCTTCAGGAGTAGGAGCAATGAAGAAGAAAAATCATAGGTAATCCGTCGGTAGCCCAGTTTGCCTCAGCATAATAAATGCGATGCGATAAGTCCAGGCTTATGTATGGACGAGTGGTCAAAAGGCAAGACACCTCTCTGTTCATTCTGATGTATAACCGCGGTGGTCCTATCGTATTGATGAGGTCTCATCCATCAAGGCATCTCTTCTTGAAGTACCTCTCCTCTATCTACACCTACCTGCTTTATGTTGAGCGGGTTTTGACAAGAAAACCTTCAGCTCTCCTTCGCACAAAATAGGACAACCGATCATTTACATGTTTTACCGTTCAGTCAAAGCCTTTCTATCCATGTTTAACCCCCACCACCATAGTAAGGCCTACGGGACTCCCTTGGCCCCTACATCGATTTTCCGTTACCCCCTCCTCACTCCTGCTCTCTCTTTTCCCTCAAGTCTGATAATTTACGAGTGAGTTTTCTCCCCCGAAACGTTCCTCGAGACAGATTTATTGCGTCATTCACAGTATATCATATCACCCCCCGGGGTTCTGCCATGGGGTTGAGGCGTTCGTAGAGGGACGTAAGAGCCACAGGAGAGGGGGTGAGGGGGGGGGGGTAAAAATGGCGTTCTGTGGGTTAATTCCAAGCACAAACTCCTCCGTCCAAGTGTGAAATCGAAGGAATGATTTAGTTGGTCCAATGCCTAGGACAGGTGAACCGCACCTGCCTCTCAGATAAACAATTATTTATTGTCACTCTTGATACGGGCAGGTGGACACAGGAGAAGCACCGTCAATTATTTTTATATTCTATCCTCTTCTCCTAATTAAGGCTGCTATAAATTGAATACCTAGCTGGTGTTATCTCTAATGACACTATAACAATGAGGATGCGTATTGATAGCGGCTTAGCGACCCGACCCCTTTGAAACCTATTAAAAGTGTGAATAGAACCGGAGAATTGAAAAATAACAAAGATCTCTCAAGACTGAATACCACTCCACAAAAAAAGTTAATCAAGTTTGCTCCATGATTAGGAACGACAGGAACTGGAGCATAGGAAGACTTCTCTAATTTTTTCTTCTCTTCCGAGGTATTCATAAATTTTCATGCAAATGGTACCTCATAAAAATCCAGCAAAAATTGGTATACCCAGCTTTTCACTTTGATGACGTTCTATGCACATCACCCCCGCATTATGTGTCCCACTAAAAACTAACCATTAGACATCACCACTCTTGGGATTTGCATGATAACATTTAAACATTGGAATCGAAAAATTATTTATTACGAAACAAGATGATAAGTATAATAAGAAAAATGTCGTTTCCAACAGAAATTATTGGGGGAAAAAATTGAAAAAATATGAAAAGAAAATGATTTTTTCACTATGATAGCCAGACAATATGAGTTGCTCAAAAAATAATAATTGTCATACAGGTATCTAATAAAATAGAGAGATGATAGAGCTGAGTATTAATATGATACGACTCAAAACTACTGATGGAATTCATTAATCAGAAAACAACTTTTGAAGAAGAGACTAGGAATTTGATAAGGTTACCTACTAATAACAGTCAGCTAGAGTGACATTATACCCTTCCTCCATCGGGAAGATTAAAAATTAGAAACAATGATGATGAAGTCTGGTAATAAACTGATAGCAAAGGTCATTGTCCCACTACAATCAATACGATTTATCGTGTAAATGCTATTATCAAGATGGCTAGTAGAAGCCCTTATTCCACGAAAAACTCGGTATCGAAAAAATCGTGGGATCCCCCTTCTTCCAGGAGTCATACAACAATTCCATGGTATAATAGAACATACTTGTACAACATCTATTTAACAAAGAATCTCGAATGTTTTCTCGAATGATGGAAAGTCACGTCTTCACATAATTGATTTTGGATAGACCTTAACTGAAGATCAAGGCCAAACGAGGAATGAATAATTCACGATGTTATTTTTTAGGCTGCCAAAACATGCCTTATTTTCTCATCCGAAACGAGTGGCCTTGAAAGAAGAGAAACACAGTGAGAAAATGTAACAGGACGTTGAGAACTAAGAATATATAAATTCATGAATTCCGACAGACATCTTCAATCAACATAGGTACTTTACGAATTTCGTCTTCTCAAATACCGGGGAAATTCGTAACAGCCAGGAATAAATAACGGAACTAATAACCAGACTCTGAATGTGAGAAGATGCAAGTAAAAGTACCAATATCTTTGTAGTATTAAAAGTACCAATATCTCAGCAGATTCAAAAGTAGTATCTTCATACCTACGTAGGTATTTGAAAAAATTGTAAAGATGAAACGATAGGTACCTACTATATGTCAGGTCGCAGGCAATTTGTGGATTACATGATACGTGAAGACTGATATTGTTCAGTATGAAATTTGAGCAAAAGGGAGAAGCTTTTAAAAACTAATGGAAGATTGGCATTAGATTCAGATCCACATGCATGGGTTACATTCTTCGGTCTGAATAGGTCACCTACTATAACATTATATTTGTGAAAATAAATATTGTGTGATGTATAGGTATGCCCTGATAAAATTTCATGTTTTGGTGGAAGAAAATGTTGATTTATGATCATGAACCAATATTCCAAAATCATGTATGTAGACAATGTTCAATGAATGTGCTGAAATGATGAATGAACCATCGGAGAGGTTTTTCAAATATATAATTTCGGAGCGCCTTTCATTTCATATTTGTGATGAAAGGGATGGTAAGGGGGGAATTGTCTACCCGACCCGAGCCGTTTGTAGCAGGCAGTATTTCAGTCAGCCCGCGGTAAACAAGCATCTGCCTCGAGAGTTTGAGTGATTTAAACATATTTGTCAGTACATTATCGCGACATGCCCGCAGAGAGGGGAGTCAATGGGACTCTGGTAAGGGGAGGGAGTGGAGGGGAGACAGCGCTGGGACAAACACATATAACTCAATGTCAGGCCACAATAAAAACCTATAAACATAAGGGGGTCATAAACAGAAGCTGTATGTCGCCATGCCAGCAGTTTTAAATCACGGGGACATGTCAGGCTCCACGAACCCATACGCGTGCTTTATGGCCATTGTCAGTAGTGTGGAAGCATCTCAGTTATATAATTCTTCTCTTAACTGGTTCCCATTTCGAAACTTATTGCTACTTCAGTGAAGCATCTCCTGGTAACAGTACTAAGAGCCGTGACGGGCGATGGATCGTCAGTTAGTACTTGACGTTTCCAACGAGTCTGTGGTTCTTATTTTGAGCGAAAGCTCTTCGTTCAGGAATAAACCAATTACGTTCATTCTGTGGCCTTATATAAATCCTGAAGAAAGTATCCAATAATCCAAGAATTTACACTGCACTATCAATACACTCTGTGCATTCAGAGAGAAAGCTGAAATAAACGTCAACTGGCAAAACAGCACAACCTGTCTTAACTATATTTGGGACTCTTAAATCAGTAAATCATGGAAATATCGGACTTCAAATCATGGTCTTTCATCAATAGAATAACTTTCAGACCTCATACCCGCGTAATTATCTTGAATTAGGTCAATAAATAATATACCTACCCAAGTTGAAACTGAACTGTTTCTTGAAAAATTGATGCAGGAATTGAACCATATTATTGATGATTGAATATTCAACCGAATATGAAAATTCTGAGTTATAGCCTCTTCGTGTTCTTCTGGCAAGTCTCGCGAAGAAAGTTGAAAACGCAAGATTTTTGGAAGTTCAACCCTTCGATGGAATAAAAGCGTTCACTGGGAGTTTGGAATTCCTGTCGTGTGCTGAAATCTGTTTGCGATATTGTCACCTTCTTGTCAGTGCATTTCAACTTCAAATTGGGTCAATTACATTAGGCTGAATCTGCCAAAGATGAATACTGTGATTGATGGATTTTGGGTCAACTCCACCCGTGTTGGACGTTCAGGCGACCTTCAGCGTTGATGCTCAAGAAAATTAATGATGAATATTCAAGGAAATTCTAGGAGCTTTATCCATCATTAATTAGTAATTCTCGGAGTCTTTTTAGTAGGTTTCTTACCGTGACCTAGAATACTCCCAGTATACGGAAATGAGCCTTGTTCTGGACGAATAAAATAGATCGATATCCTTCAAATGGATACAATGCCCGAATCACGTACTCCTGCAAACATCCTCTTCATCAAAATGAGGCTAAAATACTTCAGAGCTGCAACATGTTTTGACTCAATGATTCGAAACGATTTGCAGTTGCAACCACTCCCAGACAGTGCAAGCTGGAGAACGCAATGAGCCATCTTGATGCCCAACAGAATGCGGCTATAACTGGCTTGAAGGATTGTGTTGTAACGATTGTGACATTTCCAACGGAGCCAACCTTCTTATCTCCAGCGACAGCTGCCGTCACGAAAACTAATTAAATCTCCGGTGGTAGAAAGTCCTTTCTTGTATGCAGTCGGATCAATTATAAGAAGTGCCCTCAACGTTTCGAAGGACGATTGAATGCCACTGTCCTCGCGACATTTGCTTATCTTTGATAAATTCCCAACTTGAAGAGTTGGAACTTTTTATACATCCTGAAAAAAGAAAAAAAAAACAGATCGAGGAAGAAAAAACGAACTTAAAAAAACATCCAGGGTGCCCGAATTCTTTGGATTCCTCTTCTTCTACTTTATAAACTTACGCAAGACGAACATCTCTCCTGGCTTTACTCCGGTTCGAACCATAAAATTTATGTCTCTCAAAACGTTCCTGACATTCAAGATTTCGGAATAAAAGGCACCGTGCAAAAGTTAGGGATCTTTTTTCGGAGATTGGTAGCATCGATTGCGCTTGGGTCATTAACCATTCTTTGGGGGACGCCGCGTCTTCAAGGCGTAACTGAAAACCGTCGTAAAACACGACCGTTTACAAGGTAATGAGAGCTTGTGGCATTTTGGAAAGGAATGGCTCACCAGATGGTCAATATCAAATGAATATAAAATATGTATAAGAGAATAACGTTTTCTAGGTAGTTGCTTTCGTTCCACACGACATGCAGTAGGTGTGTCAGTGAATATTATTTTTCAAATCTGCCTGACCTGAAGTCCGTGTTATTGCATGAAATTCGGTACACAGTATGATAGACAATCAGGATGCATTATGCATGGATTTTTCTTGAAGAAAATATCACCTACTCCTACCAAATAATGAAGCTGTTCGACCATTTCTGGCCTACTGAGGTCTCTCAGAAAAATAGCTATTTTGCATAGGAAACTTGCATGGGTCGGAATTTGGTATTTTGAACCTCAAAATCTGGTTCAGTGCCCTTGAAAACCCTATGGCATCAATTTTCAGCTTGGAATTACGACTGATTGACCAGAAAACGGGTTGAAAGGGAGCAAGTGACGTCATTTAGGTCCCGGAAAAGATGGGAGGTTAAAATTACGAAACACATTTTCGGTAAGTTTTAATCATTGGATACCCCTCATATAGCACCTTTTTCGAAAGTTCTCACTAACATCTTCCAAATTATAAAATAAAAAATAACCATGCGAGTTCCCCATTGACTGGACCTAAGCAAGATGAAAAATATTAACATTACTAGCTTCAGACCACTCAATTCCTTTAGAAAACCAAAAAAAAAAATCCACTTCTTTATAAATCACGTTCATGCTTGTACCACTGCCCCAGAAACCGAGCAAGAACACACATAAACACGTCTGTTATTCACGACAGTGGATAATATTGAGGTAAATCACGATCATGTTTCTAATCATATTTCAATCATACAGCAAAAAACAAAAATAATCACGATAAAAAATGTTTGGTTCGTGAAAATGATTCACGATCATTTTCTCGTTACTTTTTCAGAAACCAGTCAGAAACATAAAAATGCTGATGTAATAAAAAAGCATGAAATCAAGAGGAGCCCGTTAATTAGTTACTTATTAAAGTGGAAGCCAATAATAAGTAGATGACAGAAATCAGACAATAGCTACATAAATCTAAATGGAGGGAACATCATTTCATAATAGCTTAGAACGTGATGAGTTTCGAGTTTCTAAACTGCAATGTGGCGCTCGAAAGAAGTTCAGCAGTTTCAACCATCAAAAATATTACACTGCCCGAGCGAGTGGTTTTCGACAAGAATCCCCCACCAGTTTGAAATATGGCTTCTTTTAATTGGTCGAAGTGAAACAAACGAAGTAACTCAAGCAAAGAACCTACCCGATAGTCGAAATGCCATAAAAACGGCTACGCTTGGGAAGATTCTGCCACAAAAGATAAGGAGCTCTGCGAGGAGATTGAGGATAAAAGTTCAATATGATTTGAAAAAACTGAAAATTTAATTGGGGGTTGGGAGTTTCTTTGATTGAATCACTTGAAGTTTTCTTATATATTGTGGTGGATTTTAAAGGGTCGGTCATGTACATTTTTCATGGGCTCATGTGTTTATGGGTATCGAAATGTAGGTAACTCATAAGGAAGGTACAAGTTTAATGGCGAGGGTAAAACTGTTGACCCTTCTAAAAGCCAGGCTTTTCGTTTTAGTTAAATGTTTCTTCTGATTCAAGTGTTATAGGATATATGTAGTTTCAGAATAGAGTAAAACTCGTAATATGTTACAACACAAAGAAATCATTGTAAGTTTCATTCATTCATTCATTCTAAGAAATCATTGTTGTCCGAGTCGTACCAAACTGATACCTACGAGGATACCTGCCATTTATGTTCCTCTCAGATATTGAGACCCTGAGACAGTTTCATAAATAAAACTAAACGACAGCCTACTCTAACCCACAGGTACACCCACATAACATAGCTTTCAGGTAATATCCCTTCATAAAGTCACATTTTGTAACGTTACATAGATAGGTAGTTCATTCTTGAGTAAATATGAGATGTTGGGGTTGAAGACGCGACGGTTGAAAAAATACCTAACTATAAGCTTTCTGTGTAGAATCAATAGACTACTTATTAGTACCTAGGTTTCGATTCAATCAAATCCTCGAAAAAGTTAAACGAGATCCGATTTTCATTACATTCCATTATATTGCTCTCCTGTTTTATATTTAATTAATCCTGCAGCCAAAATACATTCAATTTGGAAGAATCATTATAGCTAAAATATAACTTATTTGAAAGTCGATTACATATAAATGGAAACATTGATATTTTTAGCATAAATGTAATATTTCAATGGTTTTGGTACAAAATTTAGACTCTTCTAGACCACTATTATGGGTACGCTTTTTTCTTTTCAACGGAGCAACTCTTGAACGGTAAATATACCTGGCTCCTTTACACGATAGGCTTCACTTGAGGGGAGACCGATAATTTTCTTATATTTAGGGTGGTTAGAGTGCTGAAGATGTAATGTTCCTTTGCTACGAAAAAAAGAAACTGGGGCGGATGAAGTAAGTAGGGTGTCCCATTGGGTGACCTCAAGGGTTGATGAAAAGGTTCTGCACCTGCATCGCAGGTTCATGGTCACGATCACCCTCTTTACTGATCATAATGAGATGTAATTTACTTGCTGCGTCGTGAAAAAAAAAAAAAAAATGTAGACTCCTTTTATGACCTACCTAATTTAACGAAATATGTTTTTTCCATCGCTATCATTATTGGGTTTGAAAAACAAAATTGACAAAATTAAGGGTCTGAAAGGTTCATAACGGTCGTACAAGTGAGGATCAGTAAGGAAAAATACTTGAAAGTGGGTACATCTTACCATACGAAAATTATCAAAAATACGAAAATTATCAAGTAGCTATAGGTACTAATATAGCGAATATAGTGAGTCTGAGTCTTTTTCATGAAAGGAAACATAATATACCTACGCAGGTACTGAATTTTGCTCAGTATGATCTATCTAACATTAAATAGTATTATTTTACCAACCGCAAATGTGAACACAAGTGTCAGTAGTCAAATCCAGATAAACATCCAAAACCGTAACGAAAACCTTTACCGACAATCACGGTAAAACTAGAGAAAAAAAACTAAAATAACGAGACACGGGGGAAACGCTAAAAGTCTTACGCCACCCCGGAACACGATAAACTCCCTCAAATGTCGGTAAACTCCCTCCACTGAAAAACCCAGTGGATGTATCCAAATATACATCTCACGAACTTTCAAACTCAAACTGAGTCTCATATCATTTCTGCGACGACAACAAATAATGTTGTAGGCACTACTTATCTATTTATTTCTTTATCACCAGTCGTTTTATCATTATCGGCCTTGTAGGTAGGAGGCCCAAGGTAGGGTGTCATCTCTAGTCCTTCATTCTTTATTAAATCATTATTTTTGAAACTGAAATATAATCTTGTTATTATTTATCTACACCAAGCAATCAACCTAGTCACAGCGAGTTCCTATACCTACAATTATAGATCCACATATTTATTGCGTGAGTCTAGTCAACCTATTTCTTCACCAGTTTAGGTACTTCGAATTCAGGGTCTCCTGACACTAATACTGGAGTGTTCCTTCGCTTATCGCATTCATCTCATCGATCTAATAGGTACAAAACAGTAGAATTCAAGGTCATATTACGACTTTCACCGTGATTCCGTACAACGTGTTTACCGTGTTCGGCTCTTTTACTCTCTCAAAATACTGAATACTTTATTTGGGGTTTTGTGGGTTATTTATTTACTGAGCTGATCCGATAGACAGAACAACCACGCGATATCCACACTCTTCCGGACTTGTGACACGGCTCCTTGTTGATTAACAAAATATGAAATCTATCTTCAAGAAGGCCAAGCGTTTCAACGCTGCACTCTCCTCAGAGGGATCGACATGTCTGTACCCCCCCTACAGCACCAGCTCTTCAGTAGCACAATACCAGATCGTCCCTGCCTCACCCACAACCATTAAAGGCTATACTGAATACATTTTTGCCAACTTTTACCGAGTACGGAGCAAAGTTTTTAGCAAAGTACGGTGCTAATTGCCGTATCTGGGCCCTTTTATTCTCTCAGCATACAAACACATTTTTTTGCCAACTTTCTGGGTTACACTGTGATGTAGAGGCAATGATCATCCGTGAAACCCACCTCCGGTTTTGCGCCTCGAAGACGTGGAAGGAGGTGAAATCGGAGCGGCGGCGATGAAGGAAGTCGTAAGACATAAGTCACACCGTCCTCCCCGTACGAGCTCGGAATCCTAACAAACTTCACCCGACCCAAGATCATGAGAACCAGACGTCGCACGCCTCGGCGAATATCCTTGGGACACCTCAGCCCGAGCCCTTCCCAGTCCACCACCATCAGGGGGGGGGGTCCAAAGTCCCCATCCTTGGAATATCACTTCTGCCACTTGTCTTATAAATCTTGTCAAGTTTGATGCGTCAAACATAAAGTACAATTATTTTTTATTAAACCTTCCTTTTTTCGCAGAGATCCTTTTCATGATGGCCGCTTCCAAGGACTGTCATTTAACTCCACTCAAAACGGAATGGCATTTGCATGTAAAAGCAGTATAAATCTTAATCTCGTTTTTTTTCTCAGGGACTCTGTGAATAATTTGGCAGATGCGTTGACATAGAAATCACGTTTTCTTCGTCAAATTACAAGAAAAGGGCATACAAAAACACACACAAAAAAACACAAAAGACACCCATGAACACACTAACAGCCAAAAATGCCTAAGTTCTCCCTCAGAGATCGAAACACAGTCATGTAGAGCTATGATACGTAACAGAAAGAAAATTCTGTCATGACGATCTACGTTGTCTGTTCATTCTGGGCAACGTATGTGGTTTGTTGTCCACACGCCTCAAGTCGTCCGACACTACATACTTAATGATCTATACTTCCGTATCAACAAGGCTGCTGCATCTTTCTGCTGGTGTTTTAGGCAACCAAATTATACCTATACTAAGTGTCTATAGCTGGTTTGAATCACAGGATAGTAAGCAGTTGCTGACGACCGAAATAATGCAAAATCCTGTTGAACGCACTCCCCAACCTAAAAGAATTCATTCAGCGTATCCCGCGACCTATTGTGATAATCCATAACAAAGATCAAGTAGGTTTTTCTTTTTAAAAAAATTACTAATGTTTTTAATTTACGAAGTACGTTTCGGGGGTACTTCATCCTATGTACAGGTACAAACAAACAATAAAAATATGATAGCCTTTTAAGACCTTTTTAGTGTTTATTGTATGTTTTTACCTGAAGATGGAATGAAGTATTCCCAAAAAGTAGGTACTTCGTAAAAAAAAAAACCTTTGTGTTAATCTAAAGGCAATAATTTTGAAAAAGAAAAAGCTACTTAATCTCTTTAAAAAAAATGTTTCATCTATATAACTTTTCGAACAAATGTGATATTTTGATCAAGCAAACCTCAGCAAATAGATTTAAACACTGGACAGTTTTAATACATTGCCCCAAAGTTTAATCCCATTTACAAGTAGTTTAAATCATTCCATATTCGTCGATTGGTTAGTTTGAACTATTTGCCAAGGAATTAACCTGTTTGCCAGAACTGATAAACTTAAGCGGTGACCGGAAACGGGAATCCTTACCATAACCTCATTACTGGGATTAATAAATTGAAAAAAGGGATAACCTCCCCTTCACCTTTCTCCATAAAATTTCAGCGGTAGCAATTTTTTCTAACTTTTCTATGTTGAAAATATAAAATCCGGCACCATCTTAACAAGCCAATGCTATAGAATGGTATTATTTGATCATACATACTCGGTTTCTTATATGAGTCCATGGACTTTGAAAGCATGATGCCCGAAACGGACAATTTCACCCATTAGCTCACCTCAAAATTCTCTTATTCGGCTTCACATTCGAAAAATCCCGAAAGCATATCTATATGAGTCGAATTATTAAACTAGGTACTAATTATTACAACACAAGTAGTGACGAACACGCTCTATCGGAAATCTATTCGATTTTTTATACGAGTAGAAGGAAATCGTGTTCTGTCTTCATCGTTCAAGGGCTTTTAGGATAAGACGTCGTCAAAAAGGCCTAGGGGTGTCCATGTCCGAGGCGATATTCTTATGTATTTATGATGACCGGTGCCGCAAGAGGTTTTTCCCCAGTGTTAAAAAGGGTTACCTATCTTATAAATAAATGATGACTTCCCGTTGTTTAGTAGGACGAATATAGCCTCAAGTCCCTCCCGTGAATTATGGGGCGAGTGACCCGTCACCCCAACAGCTGCATACGAGGGAGTCGCTCATTTTCTTGAAGATATTGATGGGGTATGGTGTTCCTAGAGTGCGCATAAGTTGATTACAACCGCCGCTTCGGTTGACGTGAATAATGCTCTGGGGATAGAAGCTTTACTCTCGTGTCTCTGAAGATGGGCTATGCCTCGGCTAGTTGTGGAGATTTCAAACCCGTCTGAGGCGAAAGAAGTTGACGATTCTTGTAGTTTCCCTTGGGCCTGAGGAATGGCCTCCGCGGAGTCACGGTTTGTCCAGGACGACAAGAGGTCCTTCGTTGCACCCCAGGAAAGGTCCTTTCGGTGTTAAAGGTAAAAGGTCATTTCTGCGGCCGCAGGCATTAGCCTTTTGCAGGTATTTTGCTGTAAGGTGGGGCTTTTAGGGCCGTAGCGTGCATTCGGTCACATCAAGCGACACGCTAACTCCGTGTGTCCATCCCTCATGTCAACCCATCGGATGTGAAGCTATTTGACATTTCACCAGCCTTGCCGCATCGTTTCAATCGATACTTCTTTTCCTTCTCCGTTCTTTTCCGTCTCAGCACTACCTCCAATCATTCTTCAAAAGATCTCAAGAGAAGTACAAAATAATTCTGAGGGTAGTATGTAAATTAGGTTCCTAAAGATGTACGTTTATTGGACCAAAATCTTGTTTGACCTTTCAAACAACGAAAAAATACAAAAGAGGAGAGATATCACAAACAAGCCGTCAACTTTCCACGAAACTCCAACTTACACTCAATATACTATTACTTCTTACCAAGCAGATAGTCACCAAATTTCCAATAATTATTGTTCATATGGAACCACCGTAGAGATACCATATCTCCAGAGTTAGGTACCATAAAGATAGGTACGTTAGGTGTGAAATAGGCGAATCCAACTACACATAACCATGTTTTGTAAATTGCGCAATTAGAAATGTACAAATTGCTATCGTACTTTTGAAACCTATTTTGGCTTTTAGAGAGTATAAGCATCATTAATATTGTGGGGTTAACTACGAAAACTCCACATGTTGGTTGTTAAGAGTTGTTTACAAAGAAAATCTTCGTTGTTGAGTTTTTAGTCTTGGTTGTGTTGGAATACAAAAATATTCTTGTTGATTTTGAGTGTCATCTTTTACATTTGGGGGCCCGTCCGGGATTCATTGTGCTTTGGCAACAGTCTTCGAAGATGCCACGACA
>JAEMON010000006.1:22653079-22666626 GCA_030264115.1 Lygus lineolaris
AAATATTCTTGTTGATTTTGAGTGTCATCTTTTACAATATGTAAAAATTGTAAGCATACATTAGTATGTCAAGTGCATAGTGCACATTTTTTTCCATCTACATGTTATAACAACAATTAGGTAACTATGTGATGTTAAAAAATGTTTACAATTTACACGCTTTTGCGCACTAAAAATTAGAGTCACAGGATATTTTTCCATGAAATTTCACGCAAAACCTGATTGTGCACTAAAAATTAGGGGTTGTGCAAATCAAATTTAGAGTGCATCAGTACTGTCATTTCGTAGCACCACATCCTTTCCAGGCCAAGACGGTTTCTTGAGCTCGTTTCTGCAGTGACAACCCCTCTGATCAGCCCTGAGCTGCCCGGAGGCTGACCCCTTCCGCATTAGAGATTCCGTCCTCGTCCGCAGAATGTGTCCCGATGGCTTCATCATTCCTTCGACTGTCCCGTCAATGCGCTTTGTTTCAGACGTCTCCTTTTCTCCGGCCGTCCAACAATCATGGACAATTTGTACCGCTTTTTGACTCGACGTCTCCCTCAGGCACCGGAATGGTGTTCTGTGAGCTGCTTCCCTGCTTTCATTATTGTGATCAGTTAGTGGGAAAAGAGACAGCTACATAGAGACGGAGTGAGAGAAAAAAATTGAGAGGCGTAGAGGTCGATTTACTAATCTAAATAACTATGATAAACTGCAAATCTCTGTTCATACGATAGCTGAGGCATGAAAAGGGTATGACAACATTGATAAAGGAGCTTTGGTAATAGTTATATTTTTGGTCCGGAAATTCGGGCGAGAATTAATATTAGTAGGTAACTGACCACGAACCACTGCAGAGAATTTTTGGAATGGAACGAAACCTTCCAAGAGGGGCAATCAGATGGGCAACCGGCTAGTCAGATGGACTGTCGATCTAAATCAGTACCAATATGAATCAGAATATAGGAAAGTAAGGATATGACAAACGCGAAATTTTGAACAGCTAAGCGTCAATTTGTAACATTTATGTTTCAAACAAATAGTCTGGCAGCCAACGACAAGTACGGTCATATACTTTTGCTCATGTTTATGATGATTTTCAGTAGATGATAGTTGATTGTATAGTATCAGGAAGTGCAAGTCTCCCAACCGGTTCGCGAATATATACAACTAGAAATGAATTCATTATTTTAAAAAAAGGGAGGCAAGTTACCCAATTTGGTCAGAGTTGTACGTCCGTATGTACTAGTCATTTAAAGCCTACTGATGATGCGAAAAATCATGGCAGACAATTTTGGAGTGACTGTTGGCAGACGCCATTGAATGTATTCAAAACTACTCGTAGATCCAAGTTAAATCATTTGCCCAAACTTGCTTCAAACGCCATCACTTCCAAAATACTTCAGAGAATCTAAATTCAAGTATGGCGGACTAAGTTTCCTTGATGAACACCTTGGTAGCCGTGCGTTTTGTAAAAATAATTGATTACATCCCAGTAAAATCGGATCATCGCCGCAGTATTTCCTACGTACCTACTTGTTTGTTTGTTTCTTATATAAAATTGGGTCCGATTTTGGACACCTTCAATGGAGTCAGCCACCGCTTTCGTCATCCCCAGAATGTCTGCCATTATTATTAGTCCCATCATTAGTACCCATGCTATAACAGATGAGTATAAGAAGTATGAAGAGCAAATAAGGAGACTTGCCTCCTTGAGAAAAATATAAAATAAAAATTCAGCTATAATATAAATTGTGTTCGTCACGCGTTCCGGTTGGCAGACTTGCATTTTCTGAAACTACTTCACATTATCTATTAGCTACCATAATATTGATAAGCATCATAAACACGAGGAAATCAAATTCAAAATCAAAAATTCAGCTATAATATAAATTGTGTTCGTCACGCGTTCCGGTTGGCAGACTTGCATTTTCTGAAACTACTTCACATTATCTATTAGCTACCATAATATTGATAAACATCATAAACACGAGGAAATCAAATAACTATTTTGACATTTCATGTCTTTGCTATGACACACAACCAAATTTTCGTTTGTCACGTTACGTAACGAAATATGTTCAATGATTATTATGATTCGTAGAAGTGAGGTAGGTAGGTACCTATATGATTATAGCTGAAATTTGGCTATATGATTATTATGATTTGGCTGGTAGCCTCCTTAGGACGTGAACAATAAGGTGCACAGGGTTTTGATCAGCTGAGTGGCTCCTGAAGCTAACTTCTTTCCTATCAACCGTAGGAAGCTGAAATTTGGCTGGTAGCCTCCTTAGGACGTGAACAATATCCTATCAGCTCCCAGATCAGCTGAGTCGAAAATGGAGCTCCCAGATCAGCTGAGTCGAAAATGGAGCTCTCAGATCAGCTGAGTCGAAAATGGAGCTACCAGATCAGCTGAGTCAAAAATGGAGCTCTCAGATCAGCTGAGTCGAAAATGGAGCTCTCAGATCAGCTGAGTCGATAATGGAGACTCAGATTAAAGAACTAAGTCTAATTACTAATTATTTTATGATGAACATTACAATTAAGTATAACAACTTCGCTACTGGGGTAGGTGAGTAGCATTGTTCGAAGGCCCCTGAATCCCTTCTTTAAAGACATGAAATGTCCCAATCTGTTGCAGACTCGTATGCAAGCATTTTTTTTTTTAGAACATTTTTTTTGTTTCGGCTCTGACGATAAGAAAAAACTGGTATATATTATAGGTAAGTTGATTTTCAGAACCATGAGAATTCCCCCTTTCAAGGAGTATCCATGTAAGTACCTCCCTCAACGTGGAAGACTTACGAGTTTAAAATCTGGAAGAGTTCACAGTCCTCAACTGAAAATATTTTATTTTATTGTAGTGGTAGAAAATGTAGTCCGAATCGACATGCCAATTAGATTGGTAATGATCTGAATTTAATCGAACAACCAAGGTTTCGAAATTATTCCTTCTGCTTGGCAACAGTTCTTTTACGACCAACGAATGTTTTTTTTAACATCGCCCAGGTGGTCCTATAATAAACTCACCGCAAACTGACTCCAAACCGCCATTTCAGATAAGAAATCTCCGCCGTTATTTGCTAGAAAGTTTATTCTCACTTGAAATATCCAGTCGATGGATATAAATTTTATATAGGAGGTGAACTGGAATAATGAAAAAGGAATCGGACGATACAGACATATCTTTTGTGCGATGTCCTTGTCACATTATTATTTTATTTATAAGCCTTTGTGTTTTTCTGTCTTTCGGTCGGTTTTTGATCTACTTCTAGTAAAACGCGTAGTAATTAACCCAATTTTCCTTATCAATAGAATTTTTAAATTGCTAAATTTCAATTATAAGTACTTACATACTCTCATTTAGAATAAAGTGAAAAAAACTTTCTTCGTCAGAAGATGTACGAGAAAGTGAAGGTTGCGAACACGAGTTGTTTTGATACAATCTTGAAAGTTAGACATTTTCAATCTGAATCGGAAGACTGATGGGTGGGTACCTAATTATCAGGGTTCGTGAACTTATTTTCCTTTAAAAGTTATTTAATACAGATGAGCGTATAAACAGAGTTGAATCGAGGTAATACGCCTTCCCTTCTCGAGGATATTCCCCAAATTAGATCAAGAGAAATCAGTGTTTGCGAAACTCACATTTGTGCACGGGTATTCACGCTACACCATTCGTCCGATTGCGATGATCTTCGTACGGGGTCATATGGGATCATATCCGCACAATCTCTTCAATTTCATCAAAGTGGAATGTGATTTGTTGAAGGAATGCATATTATTGCATAGATTCGTCGCCACATATACCGACAGACAGCTACCGACAAAAGGGTGATAGGGGAATAATACACACATTTCACACAAAATTCACATACTAATATTATGACCAAGTGAACCAGAGGAGGAAATGAATAAGTTTGGGAGAGCATGGAAGATGTATAAATGTGTTTGTCGTCTTCTGCATGTGAAACAACCCACATAAATATGTTTTCCAAACCACATTTTCCTCATCCTTAGTTTAAAAAACCATATTTCTCACGGAAATTCGCTCATTGTGTCATGTTCCATGACTGGTAATATGGGAATTTTCTTCGGAGGGAATTTCATTGCATTTGAGGGGTTTTTAGGGTTTTTTTCTACAGCTGTGGGGGTTTTGGTGGATATCATTTGGCAACACTGCTGCATAACCAAATCAACTAGTCCCATAATCTGACTCGTTCACATTCAGTTCAACCTGGCAACCTCGTCGCCTGTGTCTCCTCCCTTCCCCCGTGAAGTTATGAACCTTTGCGCAACACTGCAGCAACATTGATCAGACTCGAGTCCCGTGCGTGACGACATCAAATGTCCCCTGACATTATAGTTCATCATCCTCGGTTTTGAAACATGATCTCAAGTAGTGGTTGGAGGGCATGAAACTCCTTGAATGCCCGGTTTTAACATCTTCTTTATTGTTCATAATATGAACACACTATACTCTTCAACACTGAGATGTTCCATATCTTGTAGGAATACTGTTCATATTCAGGCTAGGGAAATTTAACGATATTATCAAAGGAGATAAAATATGCTCACACATATATCTATACTTCTAGATATATAGATATATCGATACATATGGAGAAATGTTAAACTTCAGGAATCGTTTTAGAATGGTCTGAAGAGAGCCCATCAATTCATTCTTAAGGATTCATTATTCAAAAATCGCTCAACATCGATCAAAAAATCGGCGGGTACCTACCTAGCACCCACCCACAAATTACTAGAAAACCGAGGTTATTCGCTCATATTCATACCGTATTAGGTAAGTAGGTAGGTACCTACTACAACTCGGTACAAACGATTCTGAATGTCGAAAATTATTGCACAGTCTTCACAAAAATCCTATTTAGAAAGAGTGAATTATATTATATTCTGCACCGAACACTAAAATTATAGGTAGGTATAACAATAAATTGTAAAATACTTATCCTCATGACTTGGGGGTGATAAATGAGAAAAGGAGCTTTTTTAGAGTAGTATTTTTTTTTTTTTTTTTTTTGTAATGAGGGGGAATTTTATATTTTCGATAAACGCCGAATCTCTGTACTAAAGCGCAGATCAGCGATCTGCAAAAAAGATTTTTTACACGATTCATGAAGTTTCTCGTGTGAAAACTAAAACCCCTAAAACTTGTAGAGAATATTATAAACTCTCTTGATCGTTGAATTTAATCCGTTCAAACCCCACCACCATGAACTTATTAGGTAAGATTGATCTGTTTGCTGTTCAATCAGAATTTCCTCTTAAACGGTATCCTATTCCAACAAGGAAACAGGATAGGTAACAATTTATTAGCCACCTTTTATTATTCATAGTTCAATAAAACCCCAGTGATTTATTACAGAGCGGTTTCTATAGGCGCGGTTTAGGTCCATTTCGAATTCTTCATTGAAATGCAGCGAGTGAAGTGGAACGTTCCCGTCTCCGTCGGACAAGTTGAATCGAAGGAAACTTTCAATTAAATTACTCAGTTCTTATTGCTTAATGTGGCGCGAGGCGGTGTGTCGTGACTTGTATTGTCGTCGCTATTTTCAAAGTTGCAAAACTTCTGTTTGTGTATTACTAAAATTACGACAACGAATTCGTGTACATTTGCTGTAACGTACGTGGTATTTCGACAGAATCAAATGATTTAATGGATATTAATGGAGAAAACGAAAAAATACCGCTAGGAATGTGATTATGGTGGGACTTGATAGGAAGGAAATACGACGCAAACATTATTTTGAAAGAAAATTGTGATGATTTGTATACTAAATTTTGGCGTGAAGCAGTGATGACCGACAAACAGAGGAAGAAGTTTCGATTGAATCAATCGGGTTTGAAAAGTCTGAAATGATGTTACTAATCCAGAACCAGTTCAAGGACAAAATAGCAGAAAAATAAAATTTGAATTATTAAAGAAAAAACCCAGTTAATCAAGCGTAATATACGAAACTACATTCCTACCTGTATGTGAATCATCAGTAAACACACTGATGGAATATCGAATCTACAATCGAATATCGTTGTTTTAGTAATTATGGCTCCGTGAACATTCCATGATATAACTTTTGTGTTCATCGAGAATGAGTTGAATCCCATGGATGTACCAGCTTAATTTGATATATATCTAAACAGCACTATTATATTTTTGGAATCGTGCAAGGAACAGTAATCTGTTGTAATCCACGCCCCCCTGGAAGCATAAACTTTTGAAATATTCACGTCTCCTCATTACCGCCACCTATAACATCTGAATCAGAAAAAAATAAGGTTGTAATTAATTCTTAATTAAAATGTGGGAACCAATTATATTGCTTGGCTCGTATAGATCAACTCAAAACAGGCCCGAAATGAAAACTCGGATAGGGGTGGGCCTAATTGAGGAAACATTATTCAGCGTAGGCACCTGAATTAACTGGTTGTATATGTTAGGATTATCTGATACCTGCGTCTCGCTCCCTTAGGTTCATGACGTACGAACTTACCTGGAACAAGAGAAGAAGATTCATTGTAGAATTTTGTGTGGAAAAAAGGTAGGCATATATAAAATTGTTACAGGTATACCAATTATTATAACACGGTGTATCACAAAACACCTATTCGAGTTCATAGATTGGGTTATCATACGAGTACTTTACTATTATATAACAAAAGTATGCTCTCACACTCCTAAAATTCCAGCTAGTTTTCACAATTGTATAGCATTTCCAAGATTTCTAGAACAAGTATTTTCGAAATGAAATTCGAGGTTTCCCATTTCTGAAACATGATTTTCCAATTCAAATGAAGTAGAAAACCTTCCATTTGATTAATGATACCTTTGAATTGGTTTGAAAAATCTTGAATTTGACTTGGTAATGCTATACTATAATAATTATGAACATCCTTCGATAACTTCTTCGATCAGCGTAGGTAGGTATATTGATATTAGGTTTATTGGTTGAGCCGCCTAAAATCTGGCCCTCTAGTTCACATTATATAGGAAATACTCGAGAATTTACAGATCCGATGATGACAGGGAAGAAGTAACGTAGAGAAGAGGGAGAATGAAGAAAATAGGTGATTCCGACGAATACCTTCTTTCCTTCAGGGCGAGATTGGCGGCTTAAACCTGATTAAGGGGTTTTCAGCGTTAACAGAAACGCTTGAGCTGAATCCAAAGCGGTTTCATTAAAGTTTTATGGCGCAAGCGGTAGGAGAACGGAGGACGGATGGTAAAAAACAGCTGAAACTAATGGGACAATTAAATTAATCTATTGCAGTACTCCACTTCTATTCGTGACGTGTCCAGTTTGTGATTCTCGTTGAAGAAAAATACGAAATAGGCTCTCCATTCCAAGTCATGCAATAACATGAACATCCAGTTCAGAGTTGTTCCTTAATGATTACTTGATGGAGTATGATGAAAATGACCGTGAAAAAAATTATATTACCAACTTCATTAAACAGCAAAGTAGATTTTATAATTTAAATTTCAAGTTACCAAATTTTGGTTGCACACTAGATACTGGAGTAGTTAAAGGGTACAGCTGTTGAAGAAGCGAGTATATACTGTATACTTCAGGATAGGTTGACCCCTCATAGTGGGTAGAAGTTGGTGCTTAAATAGGACATGATTATTCTTCACAAAACTCATGAAAATTACAATAAAGGCGCATGGTGCCACTGAAACCATTTAACTAACTGAAAAAATGTTTACTTAGAAGAGGAGATGAACTCCAGACACCATTTACCTAACTAGAACATATTTTACTTAGAGGAGATGAGTTTAAAAAAATTTAGTTGAGTGAATGGTTTCTGTGGCATGCGCCTTTATTGTAATTATTGGAGTTTTGTGAAGAATAATTATGGTCTACTCAGGCATCAGCTTCTACTGACTAAAGGGTAACCAATCCTGAAGTACTCACTTCTTCAGCTGTTGTACCTCAGTAGATATTGAGCAACCAATTATATCCCTAAGCTCGTTCTGCTGAGCACCTGGTTCTCTTTTAGTGCCTCCTACGCGCCCAGCCAACTGATGTAGGTACCCCACCAACCGCAGCCCATTTGAACCGACATTGTGTCACATGCCCCACATAAAACTAATACCCCTGATAATGTCGTACAAATATAAGGTGAAACTAGTCGAACAAAATTAATGAAGAAGCCAAAAATTATTTCTTCACCCGTAACTCCAAGTGTGATCACAATGTCACCACATTCAAATACTTGAAGTTAATTACTGTGAGTCTCAGAAAGAAACTTTGAAATGAAAGTAGAGTGGTTGGGCCATTGTTGATTATTTAATAAAATTAGTCGCGATATACGTACCAACTCAATACTTCATTCGACGATTTAATTCAACGTTTCGAGCCAACACCGGCCCAGATTCAGGCAAAGCACAAAACTTGAGCCTAAAGTTGAAAGGTGAGACACGTTTTCCACAGTAAACAAGAACTGCCAGAGAGTACCACTCTAAGGAAAAAGGAATCCTCCTTTTCTCCTTGGTCCCTATTTTCGAAACAAATTGTAAACAATTTCACTAGTACTTATTGAATACTATGTGTTGATTGAGAAGGCACTGGATGATCACACTACAGAGTATTCAATATGCTTGCTATTCATAAATAGAGATTAAATTGTATTTCCCCTTGTCAACAGATCGTGGGACTACGAGTTGGGTAGCCGATCGTTATAACACGTTCGTTATTCTAAAATATTTTTCCGCTCCCGCGCCATTTAATAGTTTCCTCAATCCAGTGGAAACCAGGTGTGGATCTCACATAAATCAGTCGGCGATTGACGAAAACAACCTATCGCTAACGTGAAATATAAAGAACCCATCTATCAGAAAAACCGACAAAAAACTTGACTACTTCGAGCTAGATTCGCCTTCTGTCGAGTTTTGTCCTCGTTCTCACATCAATTCTCTCATTTACATGAAATACCGTCGAGAGTCGCGACGCTCGTTCCATTTTCAACTAGTTTTAATGGGTCCAGAAAACTATCAGATTAATGTCTTCCTTCCCCAGCTGAATCAGTTATTATAGATCACGAGATATCGGGAGAATTTACGGATTTCTCGGACGGAGTTACGACACTGCTCTTTTCAACGGCCAAGAAGATAAAACTCTTCATAAAATAGGGCGTTGAACACGAAAAGTGGAACCCGTATCCACACGAAATTGTGGAAACGAATTAAGAAACAAATAATGAGGAAAATCAAAAAATTCTATTTCGATTGCTAACGCTCCATATGTTCATGATGTATTCGGTTTATTAGATCCATTCTTAATACATTGCTACCCGAAATTCACAAAATCCCTTCTTCTTGGGAAACATAAGCTCACGTAGAAGTAATTTAAAAAAATAATTTTCGGTTCATACTGATGTAGGAAGAATGAAATGAGGCGTTTAGTATCAAAACCGGATAACTCCAAAATTTCGAAAATTCGTTTTTTCACATTTTTCACAAGTTTGACCAAAGAACTTTATTCTCCCAAAATATTGTGTTCGAAACTGGACTAAAACCATGAGAAACAGTGGGGCAAACTGTTGTGTTGGTTAATGAATTTACCGTGGCCCTAAATTAACTTTTGCCTCTCCTGTAAAATTTGGTTTTGTGGAGTTATCCGGTTTTGATACTAAACGCCTCAAATATTATATTATTAAGGTCGGAACATAATGACAAAATAACAGGTGAACAACTGTAATAACGGTTTTCTCAAGTAAAGTTAACCGATACATAAGTTTTTGTCAAATTAGGCTAACTTGAAGAATCCTAAATAAATTCATTTCAATCTGTCATAAAAAGATATTCAAGTCTCTCGCAAAAGCCGAAGAGGTACAATCTTATTTCAATATCACCCTTACAATTGAAAATTGGGAAGAATGAAGTTGGTGGTCTTATGGAACATAATTCTGCATTCAGGAAGATGTTCGAATTGTTTATGATAATCAAGGTAGTCTAAAGCGGATGGTTCTTTTTTGGTTTATTATTTTCAATAATGAACCTTTTTTTTTTTTTTTTTTGTTCCAGCCCCTCAGAGACCAGTAATTATTTTTAAATTAATTGAATAGATATGCAGGTACTGTAGTTATCTGATCCCAAAAAAAGTGAAATAAGTACAGAAGTAACCCGTATATTCAGGTATAGATACTATAAATGAGAGGAGCATCAATTTATTCTTCATTCCCATTCCCAGTTGCTGGTCGATAAAATTTTACAACCGCAATTAGGCACTTACCTCCAAAAACGAATAGTTCATTCAGTCCACTTAACCCAAGAATGATACGAGCGGGACGTGACTCCTCGTCTTCTCCTCTTGCTTCTGTTTTTTTTCTCTAAATATTTTTCCTCCTATGTAGTTTCATCGAGAGCGTCGTATCATTTCCTTTTGAAGGGGTTTCGGGAAGGCTTTCAAAAGACTTTTTTTCACCGAGTTTATTAAAGTTTAGCTGCCTAATGACCGGTTGAGATAAGCACGGAATGGGGAATGGATACCTATTAACTGAGGATCACTGGTGGCCTTCTTTTTAATGAGCGGATCTGTTTTGGTAGCTGCAGTCATCACGCGACCCTTCAACGTACATCAAACCAAGACGATTGTCATAATCACATTAGCATTTTTTCAGTGTTCTACAGGGTTGACTCGGAAGATTTTCAATGTCCTTTTCACAAAATTAAAAGAATTAAAACCGACTAATCATAGAAGAATAGAAATACCTACTGGTAGGTCATAAGAAAATAGTACACCCATCGTACCCACTTGTTCTTGAGGATCCGCAAATAATAAAAATGTTTTACAATTAATTAAACAAGCTTGGTTATTGGAGATTAATAGACATGTTACCAATCAAATATCCTGGTTTAAGGTCAGGAAGTTAACAACACTTTTTATTGTACTTGTGATCCTACAGGCATATAAGAATGATTTTTAAATCCTCTACATATAGGATTCATAAAAACATGACTTTAGAGGGTATTTTCGTAGCTTAGGACTGTTTTTGAAGATTTCCACTATTGACTAACCATAACAAATTTTTAAGAAATGTTCTCTCAAATATTTAGGACTATTCTATTGGCTATCTATAGTTTCACCTCTGAGTTGCTCATTTGTAATCAAATGCTAAAAGCACAAATCAAGTATAGATATTTAGTACATAAGTAAACAAATCAAAGTGAACCGAGTAAATACTTTCACTCCCAAATTGTGTTTCATCCACCATTTTGACTTAATTGAAAAAACGAGGTCTCTCAATTAGGTTTAAACTAGATGTAGGTACTAGTTAGTGCTGATTGCTCTTGTAGTAGTATTCGTAAATTAACACATTGAAGGCCAATAATAGAATTCTATGGAAACAAAAATTTACGTATTCAAACATTCCAGTTGACTCCAGTATTGTCACCAAAAGTCAATACATTTTCACCGCTGTAAAATCCTGACAGATCGAGGAAAATATAACGTAATACTGAATTAACAAACAGCGATTGCTCAGTAGAGTTATACGTTACCCTCACCTTGATAGTTGACCAAGTGGTTGTTTTTTATGGCCCATTTAGTGGTATTTTAACTTTAAGACCTGTTTTTTGCGTATAAATTTTCGGTATACGATTTCCGCGTTCTGCACCTTTGGTTTATGGCAAAAGGGCAAAAACTAGAGGTATTGACTCGCTGATATTAGAATATTGAATTGGCTAGCATCATGGGGACCTTTCCATTCATTGAAGAGTCAAGTTTATCTTGAAGAAGCGATTCTTATAGCTGTGAGGTAATTGGGGCAATTCCCGCGGTTGGGGACGAAAGCAGGATGTGTTTTGTGGGGGAAAAAAACTTGAGAAAACACCGGCACTCTTCCCGTAGGTAAAGGCGGTTTTTTGTCCGTAGTCACCCGATATCTTCTGCCTGCCGAGTCGTCCAGGTAATTATAAAATCCAGAGACGGTGTTCGTCAGGGGTCCCGTCACTCCACGACCCACGGGCCCCCTCCGGTTCCTCACGGGTATCAGTCCCTCACGGGAGTTCAGTCATTTAAACCAAAGCTACCATCGAGATGCATTTTTTTCAAATTATTTTTTGTCATTAATTTTTTTTAATCTCAACAAGGAGCCACTTGAAGACGTTCTTCAGACCTCCCTGACTTTTTGCCATTCGCAGGAAGTCACCTGTCAGCATGACTCGTAGGGTTTTTAGTTCATCTGTTCTCCTCACCATCAGTATGGATTCTTCTCAAAAACTATAGTAGAAAAATGAATTTAGCTAAATTGTGATTTGAATAGATAGATAATAAAATAGAATGAATATCGACAAAATGAAAAATAAACCGCTGCAAATTATTACACAACGGTTTATTATTTTCTATAATAGAATAGATCACACATCTGAAAAGATCTTATTTTGTATTATAATAGTGAGTAACTACATTAAACCTTAATTATATATCGCGGGTTCACAATCAATATTTCTTGTGTACAAAGAGTATACCTACCTACCAGTTATTATTATCAGAGAACTGTAGTTTGTGGGTATTTCATAACGTAAGGAAGCAAATAGAAGTAAACGAGAAACTCGATCCGGTGGACACCAGAAAAAGTTGCATTTGATCCGCTGATCTTTGAATAACGGGTATTTGGCCTACTCGGGAAGATGTGCGATTCACACTCATGTTTCAGGTTTTTTTTCTTTTTTTTTTCTTCCTTTTCTTTCTTTTCGTCCTTGTTGGGTGCGAACGGTTGGTCCTAGAATGCTCCGCGAGATCTCATTCGGGGCTAAAATACACCTCGTATGAGGTTTTCGAGCTAGGGCGTTTTGAAAATTTCATCCCCTATTTTCTACCCTTTAGAGAAGACTGACAGTAACGCGAGAGAGAGCCCAAGATTGTGGGTTCGAGTCTCATCAGGGGCACATTTTTTCTCCTTTGTCTGAAGAATACGGGTTTAATCGTATAATGGGTCAGTAGTATATGCTTTAGTAAACCATCTAGCCGAGGCACACATTGAGATAATTTACTAATAATATTATATAACAAAATCCGTTCTTGTTAGTACGAACTAAGAAGTGGCCCAACAACATTAATTTTATCGAAACTTGAAAATATGAATTTAAGTTACAAGGGTTTCTATATTTATACCTACATAAGTACATTTTGTTCAAATGTGCGAGTGGACATTTCGATTTGAATGGAAAATCAAGTTTTTTTTACACTCGTTAGGGAGCTGTATTACGTTTGTAAGTTGGGTAGGTACCAATGTTTAATACTCACTAAAATTGAATAGTAACATGTAGGTAGTTCGTTTTGTTAATCATTGCATACATTTTTAGATAATACGTAATCACAGTTCAAACAACATGGCATTTTTGATTACCTGGTGAAAATAGCCAAGGGGAGTTCAATGAATGAGTAATGATAGTTGGGAACCCGTAGGAGAGGAAGGGAGGGGGATTTCCAAAGGGGTAGGAATGCTGGGAGGGGGTGTTGGCAAACAGCGGGAAGTGGGTTAGAGGGTCGGAACTTTTATAAATGAATTGAGGATGAGGCGTGGGAGGGGGGGGG
>JAEMON010000006.1:22674849-22709642 GCA_030264115.1 Lygus lineolaris
AAACCAAAATTATGAATTTCCTTGTAAAAAGCTATATAATTTACTATATTATATTTCTGAATATTATGGTATTTATTTCAACTTACCGATATTTCAATCTTACAATATAAGTACCCTCTACCAATTTTCAAAAAGGAGCATTCAATCGTAATTACCTATTAGATGAAAGTTTGAAGGGTCCAAAAAATAACTTGCAGATGCGAGCTCACGAACGTGACGCTAATTTTTTTTCTCACATTTCTAGAATGATTGGATGCCACCACTGTCCGACCTACCCTGGAAGGTTTAAGGATGGAACGAAAAAAGTCCAAGAAACTCATAAACACAACTATATTTCAAATCAATTTCGAGTTCCAGAAGTAGTATAATTACATTAAATTCGATATAGATGTCTAAAACGATAGGCTGATATCCGTCCTTCGCTAGAGTAGGTACCTACGTAGAAAATGATCTCAGCTCTAGGGTCTAAGATGCATATTTCAATAAGTATGTATCTACTCGAACCTACCATGGTAGTATCACAGAGATACCTACTTATCTTAGACATTGTGCGTGTGCGTGTAGGTTTGAAAAGAAACATTATCGAAGTAACCGCATTTTAGAAGAGCATTTTAGAAAAGAGGCAGGAGAGTTGAAAGTCAGGTAGCTCTTTGAAAATGTCGAATATATGGTCGAAAACACACTGACCTTTACGATACGACTGAGCTCAACGGCACTTTTAATACAAATTCTACTCATTCCGCTAAATTGCTCGTATAAATAAAGATTGATTTCACAAGTGGTCGTAAAATTAACCGTTCAACTCGACCGCGCAGCATTCCCCAAGATCAGTTTGTCTCCATTCAACTTTTTATTGATAGTTACATTACAAATCGACTCGATAGTTGGCCAGCAGTATGGTCGGCTGGTGATGGAACTAATCACCTATACCCCTAAGAAACTATTCGCGATCAGAATCCAATGATTAAGGAGGAATAAGAGGAAAAAATAAAAAACCCAAAGGAGTCGGATCAGTCCGGAGATATTGATGGGACCAGTGTCGACCTCTCTGCGATAACCGCCCAAGTCCGCAAAAGACAAGACAACCGCATAACGTATGATCCCCATCCGAAGCAGTGACAACTTCTTGCGATCTTTTGAGTCATAAGAAAATGGCAGCTGCTTGTCCTACCCACCTCAATCCTCTATTTCCCCTCGTGGCGAAACTACACCTTTCATTAATCCGATTCTGACGGGAACGATAAATAATCTTGTTTTTCGCATTATTCACATTTATAAGACGTCTTTTTTATCCTTGGTAGAGTTTTATGCTCTCCCCTCGATTTGCCGGTATCGGTGATGTCATACGGCCGTTTGTAATTTTATTTCGAAATACCGTAAAATTTCATCAGTAATGCGCGTTTGACGTTGTTTTTCCTTCTATATCTTTCTGTCGCCGCTCATGAATTATACAAAAGTGTCGCTGTTGTTTGTGAATACATCAGTCATAAGGTTTAGTACTTTTCCTATATAGAGGATTAAGCAAGTATTCTCTCTCAAACTTGAGAGTATGAGTAAATGACTATATGAAGAGTGATGTCGTAGTCACTATAATTGGTGAGATAGGATAGGATAGGAGGATGAGGTGAAACAAGTCCGAAACAGACAAATATTCATGGAATCCCAAGACTTCACAGTAGATCCAGCAGCAGAGTTCCTAAGCTACCCTTATGCCTGAATAAGGAGGTACCTATCAACTCTTGAATTTCCCCTCAGCAAAAACAACTGATACAGTCGCCAGGAAGACTTACCAAGAATCCGTTGTAGTTGAGTCAGCTCCAAAGTGTCCAATATGAATAGCTTTCACTGAAGATTCAGGGTACATACAGAATACTCTGGGTATTCAGGGTACATTCCATTCTCAAGGGTATCTTACACAGTAACCTGGACTCAAGTCTCACACACACATAATTATTATTAAGTAATGTTACAACGCACCTCACTGGAACTGGTATAAAGTGAATGGTGAACCTTTTGTACATAGTTACCTAATGTTCCCCTGATGGGTGGGGCTTTTAGGATACGGTATGGTCTACCAAATGTCTAATCGATTGGAATCGCATTTGTGGGAGTTCCCTATTGTAATAAATCTCCTCTAATTATAAATCGGCAATGAGTGTCTGTTTGTTATTCAATCATGCTTGAACTCCAACACCAATATTGACAAACCGCGTTTTTTTGTAAAATCATGGGTATTAAGTTCCGGGTCATGTTATGTTTCACCTAAAATCGACGGTCCATCACGACTGACAAACGGATAAATACAACTGTCACTGAAGAGGGTGTTCTATTATTTTTGTATGAGCGCGTGACTATTCAACAGCATGGAGGAGCTCGTTGCGTGAGGCTTCCAAGCGCCACCAGCCGCTAGTAAAACGATAATAATGATTGAATGGTTAGACTCGGAAATTTCATATTATAGCTACTCAAGATTTTTCGAAAGAGCCTGTCCGCAGGAAAACGATGTGGGTTTCAAAAACTCGTCATTTACGATCACCTGGCCGAACCTGATGACCAATTGAAATCCCAGGCAGGAAGGCGCCCTGACGTCATTCAGAGCCGTGTCATTAACCACGGTAAAGATAATTACAAGCGGCTCCGAAAGTTCATTGCGATGCTACCGCAGCCACGCGGACATTTTATTTATCATTACGGCCCGAAAAAAAGGTGGTAGACATAATAGAATAGTCTCTAGGAAGCCTCAACCCATCCTCGACGGTTTGGCTGAGCATAAAAAACTTCAACTCAACGGCTGCGTCGCTAATAACAGGTGACAGGGGTGCCCCTGTGTTTAAGTTGCAATGTTTTATTGCCTTAAATTACAGAGGAACGGTGATCCGAGGATCTCCTACCGGGTTCATGCTCTTGTCTCGGTCTTGTCATTACCAAGCGCCACGGGGATGTTGGCAGTTGAAAAAAAAACCGTCCCTTGGAGGTTAGGGGCTTACCGCGACTCCATTAGCAGGTCTGGGGTGAAGAGGGGGGGGGGGACGGTTTTTATATGAGGGGGATGGATGGGGTAATTGGTCCTAGGGAGCCCCACAAGGGGAATGGGGGTGGAGGTAAATTAGGTAGGACCAGCTTCATTGAGGTCGTCATCATCCGGTTAAAGTTATACCTCGATTTGAGGGAAATGAGTAGCATGAAACATCAAGGAGTTTGAGGCTACGAAAATGAAAACATATCGACTGCTGAATACCTAAGGTTGTGAGTAAAAAAATAAAACTTGCAAATTATTACACAACGGTTTATTATTAATTTTCCAGGGGTATGGGTGACCTCTCTGCGTTATTGGTCACTTTTCTTTTGTGGTTACAAAGAAATGCCCACCTTCATTTTTCCATGTTATATTCATCAAGCAGAAGCAGGTCACTGGAAACACAAAAAGCGATCTAGATGTCCCTACAGTACTTCCAAAAGGCAACATTGATTTGCGATACACAATGTGATTTCATTGTTTTAGCGAATTTTCGAAGAAAATGAACCTATTGCAATGGCTCCAAAATTTAAATAATGCCAATTTTTGAAAATTTTCTTAACGATTCCTGAAATGTAACACTTTTTTTATGTATATATATTTATTTATATATTTATATATATTATGTGTCACTCCAGACGATATCTGACCGAGGAATCGAGCTAAAAATCCGAAAAAATTTCAAAATGTCAATAATATCAAAAGAAAGGATGAGGTCGTTGGCCAGAATTTTTGGAGTACTCCAAGGGTTCAAATTTTGAAAAATAGAGTCAAAAATCGCTGAAAAAACGCGTTTTTGAGGTTCTTGGTGTAAATTATCATCTTAAACATAGGAACTATGGTATATTCGGAATCAGCGTGAAATTTCCTATAAGAATCAACCACCAAATCGGTTGAAATGATTCTTTGAAAATTCGCTCATTAACTCATGCTGCATGAATGGGACTTTTTGACTTCGTCCTCAACATTTTTGAACTTCTTCCAGTATTTCTCAAATAACTTGAAAACTGCCGTAGACATAAATTTTTAACTTAGTTACGTACCTTTTCAGATCACAAAATAGCATACAATGTAGTGACTCAAATATTTTGTTCAAGTATTGAATGTTCCTGGAGTGAAATAGAGATGATTAAAAGTAATGACCTATGAGTCGTTGAATTAGATCCTCCCCCTTTATAATTTTCTATTGATTGGTTGCTATCATGTTCTTCCTATGTTTGGTTGAACAGTAGATTCTAACCAATAAATTCATATCTATCATCAAGTTACTACTTAGCTGGGATAATCTAACAATAAAGCGACTCCATTGGAGTCTTACAAAATAACAACTACTCTTGGTGCGACGCGAAGGCAGACGCCGATTTCCTTTGGCAGAACCATCACTGCGCTCAAAGCATACGAATAAAAGGTTGTTACGGCTATGAGGCACCTAATAAAGTTTCATAACTGTAAACTGTCTTTTCGATCCAACAAGAGAAAAAACCTTCGCCTGAGGTTACAGACTAAACTCAGACTCACGCGCATGGCAAATAACGAGCACGTATGGCTTCAAAAGAGCCAGGGAAGGAGACGAAAATTCCATTTACCGTCAGACAGAATTGTAAACAAAACTATAAACGCTGAAGTTAACTTTGACGTAAGAACCGTGAGAAATATCTTCTAAATGTCTCCAGCCTCTGATGAAGGGTTATTTTATTCGGTTATTGTTTCAATAACAACTAGTACTTCTATCCCCGTTGGTTGTCTATAGAAATTGTTCGTCAACATCTTTTTATTTTTTGTCCGAAATATAAAGGCGAACGTCGATCTAACAAAAGAGCAGTTGTTACAAATAATAATTATTGTTATTCTCTATTTTCAGTTTTTTGTGTGGAATATTGTAGGTATGTATAGCATGCTGGTAGCTAAGGTACTTAAATATTTCCGTGGCCGCTAGAAGACAACAATATTTTCAGTGAGAAAAACCGGGAAGAGATACTTAGTAGAAGAAGAGAGTATGTGACAAACAAGGCTCATCTCTCGATTACCGTGGTACCGGAGGGTTGTTGAACAGGTTTTAAAAATTTTCTCATGCAATAATTAATAAATTTTATTTCTGATTTCGTAATCCTTATTTTTTTAAATTATGAGGGCAATGAACTATCCATGTGTAAAATTCAACACACAATATCTAAAAAATCTAATTTTGAAAGTTTGTTAGTTGCGGATTTTCATAGTTTAATAAAAGGAAGAATGCCGAAACCCGATTTAAAATTGTTCGGAGAAAAGTTTGAAAAACGTATTACTTAGTTTTTTCAACGTATTAGTCCCAAGTAGTAACAAAGTTATGGTAAGAGTACTCAAACTCTTTGATAGCCGAGATTAAAGCATTTATGAGGACATTTTGGACAGCTTCCGGTCCCATTTAACATATCGTAAATCGCTCTTCAATATTGATGAAATTTCGAAAGTTCAACATGAATAAAAATTATGGACTTTTGTTTTAAAAGCTTAAATAATAAGAATAAACATTCTTCTTCTGTTCTGGACACTCCTTCTAAAAAAGATGTAGCAATCGATGTACTGTGAGATTCATGTGCTAATTTACAAAGCTTCCAAAGATGACCAAAGAGGTTTGGTAGAAGATTGGGGCGTATTTACAAACGCGAGTGTTTTTCCAACTAAAAGGTTATAAGGATGGGGGGGGGGGGGGGGGGGGGGGGGGGGGGGGGGGGGGGGGGGGGGTGTCTCGAGGACAATAAAATCAGTGGGCAGCGTCGATTTGAGATCTGGAAACAGTCACTATCCCATGGTAATTTTCTCAAAATTTCCAGACCAAACAAAAGTTCTACAATCTCATAACGATTGATTTTTCAAAATTAATGATTATAAGGATGAAGTTTTCTTTGACTAAGAACCCAAAATCTTGTTCTTTTGCAGCACATTGATACAGGCCCATAACATTTCCACATGATTGCTTACTCAATCAAGCGCGATTCATTTAGGACCGCTCGTTCTCCATGAGGCGTCTTGCAATAATTTATTAATATTTACCATTAGTCGTTGGTAGGCGAGAATAGCTAGGTAATATGATACATACCGCAGCTCTTCATGGATACCTAAGAACCGATAATGTTGCAATCTATACAATCATTATTTTCAAATTTTAGATTAAAGTACCTACTAGGTAGGCATAGGTAGTTACTATAATAGTATTTGACAACTTCCATAAGTTGAAAAAAATCAAAGTTTGCCTTTGGTTCCTTAGAAGTTATCTTCACTAAATTTGACTTTGTTATCTTCTTGCAGAAACTTCCACCAAACTTTAAAACTCGAAACACCATAGGTATTTGAAAAACAACTATAAACGTTGAAAAAGTGTTCTCTCGGAAACCAAAAAACCGTGAACTATCTTATACACATGGTAGTATGTTAATGATTATTAATTCAAATTAGTGTTTGTAAGTTGTAACACTGTCCCAAAATCGCAAAGATCTGCTCGTAATGTACCCCTGATTTTTCGGAGAGGTGTTCAACATTCTCTTATCCAAACTTGTCGACAGGAAGTTCGTAGTTTTGAAAACTGCTGATAGAAACGAGTAGAGTAAGCATTCCAGAACAAGGCCCGTGTGTTGAAGGCTCAGAGTCGTAAGGTAGATACCACGGAGTTTATCACCCTCCCGTTTGATAGACAGGCGACAATCGGCGAAACTTTTATAAATTTATTGTACCTCAAAAAACCCGTTCCACAAAACCAGTCCTTCCAGTCCCGTACGTAGGTACCCGTATCTGTTTCCACAAAAGAAACTCGCCCAATATCATCAAGTGTAGAGGAAAGGATGTTGCCGCCTCTATAATCTACCACAAACAAGAGCTCCCCAGGATATTTGTTCCCGATAGTATTTACGACCCAACGGGAAACAATTTATTGTTTGACGGTAAGACTCTTTCGAAACAAAAGATAAAGATAAATAAAGGCGCCTCATTGAATTTTTCCACCCAGAGCACGCAATTTTTATGTACCTGCAAAGATCAGGTAATACGTTGCTCATCTCACACTGGAATTCTTTCGTAATCTTAAAACTCATCCCGTCGTCGCCTGATCAACTGAATTACTGTGCACCCCCGGTAGTTACAAAACCTATAACCTCGAGTAGATTAGAGGAATTTTCGTGGAAGAGATGCAAGATTCTAGCTTTCCAAAGAGGTGCAATATTGGGGGATCTCATCAACGCGGAGCTAGCCAGAAGATATTGGAATGTTTCTGCATCGAGGACTACTATCATGCCTCACGATCCTGGTCAATGCCATTTAGACTAGGACTCCTCGTAGTGTCAAAGATTAACACCGTCAGGACAATTCATCATCTACCTTCAGGTGCTCATGATTTCATTCGAAATGAGTGACATAATATGAGCGACAAATAATAATGTGTGCTCAACTATGTAAAATCATGGTGCTTTGGATCGAACGTCACAGAAATACTCGTAGCAAGTTTTCTTAGTGAGAATGACATCCGTAATGAAACGCTGCTGGACATAAGTGCATGTTGCTCCTTGAAAAACGCCGGTCGTATTGTCGTGTGACGAATTACAGATGGCCGCCACAATCGGGCCATCTGCCCTCTAAGGTCGGCTCAACAGACACTTTCTCTCAGTCAGGAGAGCACACTCGCAATATGTAAACACGGGGTTCCACAGGGCGGCAGCTGGGGAGTGGACAGGTCATTTAGCTCGGGGCCAGTCCGTTTGTTAGAATTGACATTTACGTTCAAATAAATAAGAGAATGAGAGGAAGAGTCGAAGAAAAAAGTGCAGTATCTACCAGTAGTCTACCCACGTTAGGTGATTCCCAATTTCCGTCGCACCGAATTCGGGAAAGTACTTATCATCAAAATTTGCAGTCAAGCGGCATGCAGCGTAGGTAGATTTTATAGCCCTGGAGCAAATGCATATTACCAATGAGAAACCTTTGTAAAATGGATGCACAGAAACTTAAACTCTTCACACCACTAATACCTTCCTAATGAGGATGAGGTGAGACAGAGAATCATCACTGTCCTTAGGCTATGGGTACTTATTTGCAGTTGGAATCTTGTCAAAATAAGAGGCATATATTACCCCAATTTCCGTTACTTGTCTAACTAAGTGACATAATTTAACACACAACTCCAGTAACAGATTTCGTCTTACACATTTTGACTGACCACCAGTCTAAAGATATAGAGATGACATTATTTCCAAAATCTGTGTGATGTTGCCTCTGTGTGATAAACGTGATTCAGTAACCATAAAAATAAGGGTAATGGTGAGCAACCATAACTGATCTTCCTGGACCGAAGGTATCATCCTAAACTAATTATAGCTATCGAATTTTCGAGAACTTGCATTTACTTCCAATTCACTGAAACTATAAGTAAGAAAGAAAATAGTACCTATAGGTAACCCCAAACGTAATACAGAAATCCGTGATGGATCACAGAACACGGTTAGTTTCCATCAGCTGATAATCTTCTAGACATGTTGAGTGTATTGACGAAATTGAAATTTTTCTATAAGTAAGTTAAGTATTATTTTGGCTGAAATGCATTCGATTGATGAGTACATCCAAGTAAACAAATTCGTATTGTGAGTGAATCAATGCATATGTGCCTTAGAAAGCAGAAAGATACCCTTCCACGGTGTCCTGTATTTATTTATTTATTTATTTTTTTTCAATTGAATGTTAAGGATATATTGATTAACTCAGATCATAGTTACGTCGTGTCTGTATGTAGATAGCAATGTATTCACTCATTAAATTCTTGACTTTTTGTGCCATGAAGGATTTTCGTACATGTAAGATTGAACACGGAAAATTTCGGAGGACATCCGTGATTTTGACAAGGATAAAAAAACAAAAAAGCAACCAAAATTTCATGCAACCTCTATGACATGACATCAAGATTGGAGCAGCGAAAGTCCGATTATGCTACAGACCCAAACTAATGTGGATTATCGACTTTCAAGCAGAGGAATAAATTAAGAACGGCAGTCTTACAGGAGACAGTAAGAAAGGTTCATCCGCGTTTCAGACAGAACAAGGAGGAAAGAACCTGATTAGTTAAACAAAGATGTCCACGGCGCCCCGCGCTCCGCGCAGCCCGTTTTGAATAAGGCATGAACTTGAAACAAGAAAGATGGAGAGCACTTGAAAAAGAGATGTTAAAAGGGCCTCATTTCCAAACGGTTTCGACGATAAATCGAAGTGGGTCTGTAAACAGGAGAGTTGGATTGTGTCAAGGCTCGGACGAAGCGCTGAAGCCTTAGCAGGACCTTCAGGGCGAACAAATCACGAAGCTTTCCGATAAATCAGACGAAACCACTCCTCCAAGTTGGAGAGCATTTGGGCAGTAAAGCTGAAACTCAAGAGTAGTCTTTTGATTTGATGACGTAAGTGCTCTCAAAAACCACATGGTTGGTCCGCCAATATGTCACCCATAGGTGCGTTTCAATAATATAATGCGAGTTAATGACAAACTACGAATGTGGGGCATTGATAAATCAATGTGTAGGTAAACCAAAAGAACGAAATAAAAGAAAATAAGGCAATACTCTCTAGTCTGTTTAAATCCTAGGAGCAATCTCTCTAAAATGTAGACCCATCAATTAAATTGAAAAAAAGTTCCATTCATGCAGCATGAGTTGGTAAGCAAATTTTCAAAGAATAATTTTAACCGATTTGGTGGGTGATTCTTATAGGAAATTTCACGCTAATTCCGAATATACCATATGTTTCTATGTTTAGGATGGTAATTCTCACCAAAAACCTCACAAATCACGTTTTTTTAAAAGCAATTTTTGACTCAACATTTTCAAAATTTGACCCCTTGGAGTACTCCAAAAATTCTGGCCAACGAACTCATCCTTTCTTTTGATATTATTTGACATGGGGATATATAACTAACTTTTGATATATAACTTGGGGAGAAAATTGAAAACACTCGCGTGATATTATAGGTATACGATTTTGATAGAGTTGGTTGAAAAAAAAAAACTTTTGGAAAGAAAACATAAATATGAAAAACTTACTAAAAACCAAGAATATTTCGCCGAGCGGCGTCTTCAGCTCAAGTCCCTATTTGTATATTATATATATAACTATAATATACATATATTAAAAAAATTTAAATTTCAGGAATCGTTTTACAATGGTCTGAAACGGATTTCCATGAAGAAAATTTTCGAAAATTTTCATTACAAAAATTTTGTAGCCATTGCAATAGCTTCATTTTCTTTGAAAATTCACTAACAGAACCGTCGACCACCTATGTTGATGAATAGGCGAATGAATAGACACTGAAGGATGGCGTAGGTGGCAAGACGAATTTCTGATTGTTGTTCATGTTGCCAGGAACTACCAGTGTGCACAATCGAGAGAAGGGAGAAAGCTAAATTTTCCTCCTTGGACGTTTTATATTTTATCGTTCGGCTCCTGACGGAAGATAAGGTGTAACGGTGGGGGGGGGTATGAAGGAGGGATGTGGGTGGGAAAAGCCACCCTTCTAATTTATGTTGACGTGATGAACAGACGTCATAAACCACCGGCAGGGCTCTCTGTTATCGGCAAAGGGCCTGATTTGTGGGCCGTCAGAGGAGAGCTAACCCTGTATCTTACCAGCCATGCCAATACTTACTCAGGGCGTGCGGAACTAAGTCAGATGCCTTCCCCCTTTGCCCTGCGCCGTATTTTTTCCGTCCCTCTGACGTTTGGGCCCTGATAGACGGAGAATACTGGCGAGAGTTGATAATATATTCCCCGGAATTGATGAATAGCTGATAACAGTAAATCTCGACGTCGCGTTCTACATGAGTTGTGGTGAGTTACATGGTTGAATCAATGCTTTGTTCCATTTCAGTTTGATTTTATTCTCAGAATGAACGTTATTGTCGCCAAATTTTAAGTCAACTAATTCCCAGACCCTTATCGTCAGCTCAATATGTGATGGATGGTGCCATTATGAAACATACGTACCCTACCAGCAGAAAGGGAGATTCTAGGAAAGGTTAACTCAAGGTCAAGCTTAAATATAAATACCAGCGCGCGAAGTGTATGATAAACGTTGCCACTTCCCTAAATTACTCTCTGAGATCAAGACGAGTAGGGTTCAGGGAAAGATGGATGGTGGGGGGACTTTCCTCATACTCTCTGTGACCACATACTGTTCATAGCACTCCCATCTCTGTCTAACAGTAACCTGGCCGGACAGTACAATCATACAAAGTCCTTCAAGCAAAGGAATCGCCCAAATATAATAAACCGCATCATCATAAAAATGGAAATTTACGGACACGTCATACAAGTCGCTATCCAAATACATGGCATTGACACATGATTCGAAGGTCATCACAAGAACGAGGAGTGATGAATTGCCCACCAGTGGTTCTGAACGAGTCGAAAGATAGGAAGCTGTTGTTCCTTACCGTCTGGTTTCTATGATTCATCAATATTAGTTACAGTGGTTTTGTACTTCCTTTGGCCTTGCCTGACTCATGGTCATCATTCAGATTGTACCCATTGTCCAGCAAAATGAATAGGACTTTTCGGTGTGAGGGGATCATTTGAAGGATACAGAGCACTGGTGAAAATTTGAAGGAGGGGAAGGGGGATGGTCCAACCAGGCGAATATCGGTTGGAATTAGGAGGTGTTGGTGTGATACGATGCTGAGGACGTGAGGGCTAGGGCCGGACGCCCGAGTGATGGATCGGCCGCTAATGCAACCTCCAACTAAAACGGCTTCAAATGAATATACGCAGTTCAATGAGTGGGACAACCTTCACATGCCCACATTTTAACTCATAAGTAACTTCCCTCACACAGAAATTTCCCCTAAGGCACCTTTTTTAAGAAGAATTTCCGCGATATAAACGCGACGATTAGCCATCAAGTGAATAGATACCCAGGCATTAGCCAAATTCACCACGGAATGGATATCCAGTCTAACACAGTACACTGTTTGAACAAGAGATCAGACAAATTGTGAATAATAATAATCAATACCTAACTATAATGATTACTAATTCGTGATACGCGAGCACAGAGTGAGCGAAATTCCTCAGGCTGAACTTGGGAATGCTCAAGCCGGATAATTTATTGCCATTGGATTTCGTTTCTTACGTGAAAAGAAAAAGACTGGAGCTACAAATCTACAATGTTTTATTGTAACTTTGTATTATAGAAGCTTTGTCCACGAGAACCCTTTTTCCATTTGAATGATCCTTTTCAGATCAAACAAAATTACTGAGCATCTACCTATCTTTTCATGGCTTCTACGCCTGACTGCATACCATCACGAACAATGCATTATGCATTCACGATTATATTCATAATCGCCCACACAGCAACTTGCCTTCAAAATATTCCTCCGGATTTTTATAGGAAATCTCCGTCTCTGGCGTTTGCGTACCTCCGGCCGGCTTTCGGCACCTTTGAAGCTCCTCAGAAACGTGTAAACAATCTTTAAGGAAACCATTAGAAGGTCGAACTTTATGGATATTAGCTTAGGGTTCAGAGGCCCAAGAGTAGTATTTTTTTCGTCTTCCCTGGCTCGGAATTTTTTTCTCTCCTGCCTCTTTCTCTCACCCCTTCGCCACTTCGTGTTCCTCTTTTCTTTCGGCCACATGATGTTGTCACAGTCTTTTTATGATCTTCCATGAATCCACCTTCGACATTGTTCAGTTCGGGTTTCCCAATCAAATCTAGTTTCATTGTGCCTGAGAACAGTTTTTTCAAGAGTTAGAACCAGTTTCGTGTTAAGCTGTAATCAAATCCATTCGTTTCAAGAGCTCAAGTTATCATAAAAATAATTTATTAGGTACATAAATACATGGTCCATGATTACAACAAGCTTGCCATCATTTTGGGACAAATTCATTCAATACCACAATCGAATACCTACCAGATCGTTTTATAAATAGTGGAACCTGAGATGAGCTGAAATTCCTAAGGAGTGTTAGTAGACTGCGGTTGACTTAGACTTCGCTTCCTATGGTTGTCCTTAGAAGGTCTTAGTATTTTGGATGGCTTGTTTCGCCGCTCGAGAAGATCAGCTGATTTTTACTTATTTATTTTTAGTATAATAATGCCGGCCTGACTTATCTTGATTGGAATTTGCTGTTAGTGCACGTAATACACATATAACGCACATACGTAAATATAACTTTGTTGTCACTATTCAAAATTGAACCCATCTTTTAAATAGGTACTTACGACACATACAAACGAGTTAGAAAGAATAAGGTTGGAACAGGTTTCCAGTTTGTTCTGTCGAAATCATCTTAGCTATCAAAAATGATCACCGGGAAGAAATTGTGGCAGCGGTCACTAGGTACCATATATTTTTTCCTGAATAAGACATTATAGGAAACTGTGCTGAGTTAACGTACCTAGCAGGACCCCTCGGTCCTAGGTGGTCCCAAAATTGGATTGGATTTTCTAAATTGTCCTTTTGTAAATCACCAAAAAACGGGGAAGGAGATTTGTTCAGGATCTAAAGTCCGAGGACAACTAAGGGAAGCGGACTAGAAAAATCTCAACGAACTGACAGAGTCCCCCCCGCATGCCAATTGTGACGACAGGATCACACTCTGTACACTCCTAAATTTCCGAACCTGGTGAGGTTTGATAACAAAAACGTATTTTTGCAAGTCTTCGTATTGGAATGCATCAATCCAAGCCACAGAGGTGCTATAAGAGTCTCACCATTCATCCAAAACAGCCATTAAGATCAAATCTGAAATGGCCAGCTCAAAAACGACTCTCGAATGAACCTGCGAACTTCACCAATCACCATTCCGGTTAACCTAAGAAGCTCGGACAGTCGGCTGTCGATCCTCTCGTCCGATCGATGATTCACGCCGATTTCGGATTACCAACTGCACGGCCCCTCCCCCTTTCTCATATAATCTCAAAATGATCAATTCCGACAGAGGGAAAGTTCGTAACGAATCTAAAATTACTGATCCGAATCGGTAACATCGAGCGCTCAGCACAAACTAACATCAGCGTTGCAATTCATCAACCCCTCCGCTCCAAACCTCGTTTCTAATTTATTGAGCGGGACTGGATAATGAAAGTTGGGACGTAACTCTTATGGATTGATTCGATCGGACACGAACACGTGTATTCGTCCACTATACATCGAGAATTATATATACCTTCACCCAAATCTCTGTATCTATTAAAATATTATGTCCCCGACGAATCTGCTGTGGGAAAGAGTCCGATCTCGGTTTCGGCTGAAACTCGAGGTTATCAAGAAGACTTGCACGTGAAGAACAATAGGCTGGAATGGCTGACACGTTAGATATTGGAAGCACCAGCCTGCGCAGTACACCTCCAGCACCAACTCCAGACCATAGATAATACTATACAGACTGTGGTATTATATTGGACGGCATTAACCAGAAGGGAACCAACCACAAAAAATGGTAAAATGGGATAAGAACACTATGAGATGGGCTAGGTCGGTCTGCGCTTTCAGCAAAAAGGAGATATTGTTTTGATAAGGCTTTCCCTCCGAAATTTGAATTTAAAAAAGTTATTGAATCCGGAATGGCCTCATCAGTTTCTCAAAAAAGAAGCACACATGTCATCGGTTTTGAATTGACAAGATAATGGCGTGTTGCGATTCAGCAGAAGGGCGCCAAGGCCGGTTGATTCTTCTTTTGGATGGAATATGGCCCAACCAATTTCAGCAAAAGGGAACCACACCACTCATTGGCTCTGTTCTGTGAATGAGTTCGGTGGCAACACTGTTCATTACTCGCTGTTTTGTTATCATTAAGGGGGTTCCGCCATTGGTGTGGAACATTTATCAAACTTTTCTCAGCCATTTTTTGACCCATTTTGATGCGGTTTGCGGCGTATTACTTGGTATTCAACCCCGGAGGGCAAGACACAAAGCAAAATAAAATGTTCGAAAATTTCCAAATTTTGATTCAAATAATCAAATTTGCTCAGACTAGTAGTATTTTGAAAATGCCTATTATGTTCATGAGTTTATGGAAAGTTTTTCAACCATTTAATTGTAAAATAAATAACTATGCATCAAACTGCTGCTGCACTTATATCATCACACCTACCAATAATAACCAGAATTTTTGTGGTCGAAAAAAAATGGTATACACAGTATATGTATATAAAAACTTATATGTACATATATTTTGGAGGATTTGTGAGGGTAAAGACATGTAGGGTATCGTTTTCAAAGGGAAGAATGATTAATGTTGGTTTGCTAACAACTCATGGTTGAATGAGAATAGTAGATGTGAATTTCTCAGAATGGAACCAGCAGAGGTGGTTCATCACTCAGATTTTTTTACAGCGTTTTCTCAAATCTCAGAAAAGAACCATCCACATATAATTCGATTTTCGAGCGTTCTACTACAGTAATTGCATTTTTTCAAAGTAGTAATTAGGTTTGAGAAGAAAAGAAGAAAATTCCAATACAATCAACACCTGAGTTGCAAACTTGAAAAAAACCTTGATACCTGATTACTCAAAACTAGGAAACTGTAGTTGGTTCCCTTCTGGTTCCGTCATCTATGCTCCAGTCTCACGCAAATGTTCATACACTAAGATGAACTACTCGATACCATGTGGTCGACAGAGTGGCCCTCATCATCAGTAGGCTCACCTACTTGCAGTAAGGTAGTTATTCGCATACATAGACTCCCAACTGGGCGAGACTGAATTTAGATAATCACATTCATGGAAATCAGTCTTTATTCAATTTCAATTTACATTGCTGGGAATACAAACAATACATCAATGCCGCTTCAATCATCGGTTGGTCATACCCACGCGGATTTCAAAAAGTGGACGTCACTTCCCCAATAACCGACTTGAGTTGGCGTTCGATTTGAATGTTGACGAGGTTTAGGTAGGCACCGACTTCACCAGGTTGTGAAAGGTCGCTGGTAAGGTAAAACCTTGTAGAAGACCTTCCGTATCTCGGGAATAGATCAACATTTGTCAACCCTCCTGGAAAAGGAAGGGAAAACCGGTCCTGGGGACCCCCGTCCGGCACTCATCGTCCTGTAGTCCCGGGAGATCATGGGCGGCCGGTATGAAGGAGTGGGGGTACATTCGATGACTGGGCCCTGGAATGGAGGGGGTCCAAAGAGGTCAGCTCATCTCCATGGCCTCACGTCAGGTTCAGGTTCTCATTAAGCCCTCAATAATAATTAAATAGATGAAGGCGGATGGTTTTTTTCCTCGGAATTTTTTTCAACTGGAAGTGCTTCATCGCCTCTTCTGGAAGGACCCCACGCAAAATCAACATCTAACTCAGACAACTAATAACAAGAGAGAAACGTACAAACCTACAAAACATGTCTTCCTGAAATCAAACTACTTGTTACCTACCACCCATATTATGATGAATGATGTATGCGTCGAATTAGGTATAACTCATACTGTTTCCAAGACATGCTCGATTTCCTCGATGAATTCATGTTTTTTCAAATAAAATTCAAGATTTTTCATTTCAAATGCAAGGTTGGTTTCAAACCAAATAGAAATAATATGTCAAGAATGAAAACCTTGGATTGTTCTATGAAATGCATTAGAAGAAGCGCGTTCACAGTACCTATAGAATGCTGTCTTGAACGAGGATAGTCTATAGGGACTAAATTATAAGGACGAAATATTATGACTAAATTCATTTGAATACGTTCATGATTCAAAATAAATAATTACTACCCAAGTCGTGAATGATGGAGTTTTTATAGAACCATCATGGCTCAACAAGGGCATTCACAAATTATTACACTTAGAGCGTCAAGGAGAGTTTTCTAAGACTGTCCAAAATTCAGCGAGAACGAGCAATCCTATTCACAGAGTCAAGAAAAATTAAAAAGAAAAAAAACGGTAACATGAACACTCTGGTGCGAAACGCCCGTTTAAAAATTTTCTGTGAACAATGCAGTCTTAGGTTCTTTATAGGCACGAATTTAGAATTAAAAAAGTCTCTGACACTATTCATCAACCTCTCTTAAAATGTAAAGGTTAATCAGAGAAATGTAGATTAAGAATTTCAATCGTGATATTATTATTAACGTGTGTACTTTACGTTAAGGAGGCTAAATTTTTATTCCGAGCAAAAAATGGAAAGAAATTTAAAAAGAAGATAATAGCTAGTGCCTTATAGTGTCCGTATATAATGTATGATAATACAAACTATTTGATAAATCGATCACGACCGATTAAATTTTGGACACCCTGTGGAACAGGTGTTTGTACCTATGATGTGTGAACACGACTGGCCATTGACTGCATCGCGCTTTCCTCAAGGACGTTGATTGCTTTCAAGTGCCTTCCTACGCCATAGTAATCCGTCACCGTCAAAATCCATCACTGCCCCAGTCACTCTGACTTATCTAATGAGCTAATGCATTAAACATGGCGAACCCTAGAAAATAAAGGATTAGCCATCTCACTTCCTCACTGCAGTTATTATAATTCCCATTGTTCTACTCCGCACTTATATCAGTGCGACACACCAATGAAGTAATCTCGACAAACTATAGAAATTATCGTTCAAGTACTTCACATAAGCCTCATGAATGATCGAATCTTTTACTAGGTATATAATTATTGTCAATTTTCTACTGTGTCTTTTGTGATCATGCTCAAAAGCGTATACCAAAATCGGTGTACAGACTATACCTACTACATGTAATGGGCCAGTGTATATTCATATAAAGAACCCATAAAAATGTAGGCATATCCACAACTTCTTTTGGTTCGCCTGCACAATTGTCCAATGCCACAAACGATATTTCATTTTTGTACTTCAGAAATACAGATAAATTACTTACCCTGTTTCAACTAATTATTAGTTCGGGAGGAATGCTCACCAGGTTGACCAGGAAAAATAAAGGGGAGAATGAGGATGAAGAGGGTTGTATTGAAAATATGTCAAAACTGCAATGATAAGTAGGTATACCTAATGTTCGAAAATTAATATGTCAAAACAATAGAATCCGTGCTGATGTATTTCAGCTACGGAGCCACTCATAAGAAGAAAATGAGGCAACAAAAGTAGCCATCGAACAAAAAAGAAGTCTACACCCACACATCGACAAGATTAGCATGAAATTTGATTACTTCTGTCGTTTCGAGTCAGACTGAAGCGGTCTCGACTCAGCAACGGGATTTATATTTTTCTCAAGCCCTCTGAAGAGCCGACAGGCCCCAAATTTATAATTTGACGCTAATGCTCAATTTAAATCGGAGAATCGAGACAGATTGGGTAAGCCACTAATCTCTTCTAAGAGGCAAAAAATGTATACGTAGGTACAGTAATAGTATAGTGTAGTAATAGGTACATCCAAGGTAATCGTGATCCAAGTTATGAGTTTGAATTGCGGCTTGTTTATTTTATCAGCAATGTTAATTTGATTTCTGAAACGTAAGGGTGTTGTGTACTCAGAAGACAATGTTGCCTGGAGAGGTAAGTAATCAAAAAATACGATTATCAAAAATTTTGCATCAGAAGCTAATACCTATACTGGTTGGATCCAAAATAAAAATAAGATACCTTGTTCCAATATTAGTCCATTAAAATTCAGATCCGCTAATTGAAGATGCTCGCGCCACTTGGTATGGTCACTTTGACGGCAGGCAAGGTCTGAGATTAACTGCTATGCAAATAAACTTGATGTCCCCGAAGGCAATTTATAAATGGGACGATGGATTTAATCCGAAGCTAAGTATTTAATCAAGAACACGGGAGTCATGAGAAGTGTTGTGAGTTCAAAATATATCAGTGAAGCTGTGGGCGGACTATTGAGATGGTATGGTAGAGATGCTACTATATGGTGAATAAAACGGATAAACATGTCAGTTGTTTTCTTGAAGCATAGGTCTCTAATTACTGTCAACTTGGTAGCCTGGGCTCTCAGCAAGTGTCGGGAGGAAAGGGGAGCGAATGGGTGTTATTTTCATACCCGCAAATTAGCCGTTGTCTGCAACGCATTCCTCGGACCGGGTGTCGATAAATCAAAATCCTTTCTGCTCCAAAGCTCTATTCCTTTACCTCTTCAGGGTTCTTCTCAGTGGTAATTGGCCGTAGCGGGTGAGCTTCCAAAGGCGTTAGGAGGGATCTATCTCTCTTAAGGTTACTCCAAGACAACGATTACACCTCCCTATAGACTCCTCGTTTCTGGGTGATGAACTGCGATTGTATTATGTAGATGTAACAACATACAATAATGCCATCAATTCCGTCCGCAGACTCAACTTACTCTTACGATCGATCAGAGACACATCACAGAAGACTGGGTTTTTGAAACCAGGAGGCTTGGGCTGAAAGCTATATTCTCATCAACTACGATCGTAATCATACGTCGCTGAGAACTATCTCACAATAAACACAGACCAACTGTGTTGCCGAAGAAAAGCAAACAAATGCAGGTGAAGTACAGGGATAGAAACAAGATAGGAACGGCTTGGGCTGAGGTTTGATGAATATGTCAGGATTTAACCCATTGCCACTTCTAAATTAAAAATTCAAGAGACAAATATATTCGGGAGAAATCCTAGTCACATCAACGAATAACAAGGAATATGAACTATGTGTTGAAGTGCTTTAAGCCCCGGATCACCCCCAGTTCTAAGCCCTTTAGCAAAGGGGAATTTGCATCGATTTCCTTTATGCTTTCAAATGAAAGATCTCCTTTGAAAGAATGAGAGGAATCGACGCGAATTCCCTTTGGCCAAAGAGCTCAGGACTGAGGGGTGCAGGGGGGCTTGCCCCCCGCCAAGGACGCATATATGATGCACCATCAATCAAATTAGTGCTGAATCTGCTTTCATTCCTCATAGCCGATCTCATACTTTCTTGAAAACAACAAAGAGCAAATTATTTTCACGGAACACCTATCCGGATCTCTCTTTTATTCTTTCGCCCGTTAGTTGAAACGAAAATTGACGAAATTTCTCTCCAAATGGGATAGCCCTGGCGACATGATTTCAAGATAATCGTCGAACGATAAGGCCCAAGTAAAATACCGTCGGTCACGGAACCTCTTGGAAAAAGGTAGATCACTTGCCTCCGAGTTTAAAACGTCACTCCTGTTCAACAGAGTAGGTATTGATTTGATTGAGATGATAACATGAATTCTTTAAAAGTCGCAGTTTGAACTAAAAATTTGATAACAGCTGTTGGTCCAGGATACTCGTGAGTGCTGAGTTGACGAGAGTGAGTGGTCATTCATAGCATTGCACTGCCCTTCCAACTTACCAAGAGGCACAAAATGGCTGATGTCAATAAACCTATAATGAAAATCCATCCAAAGGGGAACGAATACGCACAAATGGTTTCTAATAAGAGATTATCGTTTTCACAGAAAGGAATTCATAAGTTAGCGCAGGTCAGATGAGAAGGGCAGGTGTCGACTAGGACCAATCAGGTTCATTCGAGGAGGCTCTCGCTTGACCCCGCAAGCTCGCCTTGGCTTCAAGAGTATAGTCGCGTTTCGCAGCCCTTGCCAAGATCTCTTGAGCAGATTGGACACCCCGCTAACAGCCCATGCATCCAAGATTTTCTGAACAAGTTGCACCGTTTCACTACGGATATATACCTACGACCAACAAGGTCTCACCCTTAATAAACTGCAACAAGACATTTCATCAACGCATAACTGAGAAAAAGTGTGGAAGAATTATATATACATGAGAAGGGAGGAGGTATTATAGATACATGAGAAGGGAGAAGGGATATACAGCCGTGCAAAGGAGAAAAGCAGTTTTTCCAGCTAAGCAGTTTTTGGAAAATTGAGGTTTTGCGTTTTGTACCATAAAAATCCTAATTTGGGCCGAAAATATGTTTTCTTTTCGCAACAAACAAATTCATATTTTCGACCAAAATTGAGATGTTTATCGTACAAAACGCAAAACCACGATTATTCAAAAATTACTCAGCTGAAGAAACTGCTTTTCTCCTTTGCACAGCAGTATAGGAATTATAAAACATATCCTGAGAAGGGCTAGAAATAGCGCAAATAAGTCCATTAGACCAGGGATTCCAGAAAAAGTTGATGAAGCCACAAGCCTCACACAGTTTCAAAGGTTGAACGCGCTTTTTTGAAAGGGTTTGACCTAAACAGACAATTCGCTTTGTGTTTGGGAGGATCTAGAACGATGGTTTGAAGACAAAAAGCCCGTTGAAAAAAACCCGTAGGGGGAGTAACTCATGAAATTCAATGACGAAGGCAGGCCGCACTATATCTCGAAATGTGACGACCTCGGTAGAGCTGATCAAAGGATACCGCCAACCCACTTGACAGGTGAGATGCCGGAAAACGTTGCCAGCTAATTTGAGAAGTATCTCCCTAATCGTTGATCCAATAGAACTTATCATAATATTTGCGGAGTACAAAAAAAACCTTATTATCGTGTTTGAATCTAAAATGCTGCTGGCCAGTAATTCAGGCGTGCACATTATGAAAGAGGCAGCTGCGTAGGAACGGATAAAGTTGTAATCGTTAGTATTCGAACGTAAATGGGAAATAATGATGTGATTACCAAGAAGATAAGACAAAAAAATACGAAGAACAGGTACTAGTAACCTTTGTGCATTCGACCCTCAGTTCTTCGACAGAATAAGTATCATTCCAGCTGCAATTGATTTGATTTATAAACGCAAAGAAAGATTATCTGAGCGAAAATTACAGTTATGGAAGATTTTATAGAGGGAAACGTATAGGTACTGATTGATTTCATAGTAGGTACTCCATATATATTAGTCTTTTGAACATGAAATTATTGTAGAACTGAAGTCATTCAAAACACCAACTAATAATATTATGGAGGTTTTCAAAATTAATTGTGATAAATGAATTTACGTGATTAAGAAGTTCTCACAGAAATGAAGACGCAAAGGTAGGCAAGCACATGTTCATCCTGAATGTGATAACTTACCTGAAACAAAAACATAAGTACCTTGATACAATTTCAAAAACATCCAAGTCAAAGAGCGAAGCGAGTCAACACAGCATCAAATACTTGATTTTGAAATGGGAATAGCTGGTCATGTAATACTCAACTTGTTGTGACAGATTGATGCCTATCTAGAAATAATTTTCGGTAAGAACATTCGTCAGGATGATAAATATTCAAGATTCGCACACCTATCTATTTATACTCTAGCACTCGCACCCTGCGGTGTTTGAAGTAGTTGATGATGATACTACTCAGTAGATAGTTAATAAAGGGACATACTCTGGTGGGGCTTACACCATGTGTGAAAGGATAATTGGAACATTTTCTCGATGTTATTGAAGGATATGGATCGATACCGTCTGGGGAGCTGGTAAGGGTTACGACGTTATGAGACAACCATAATATGGCAATTGCTCCTCTTGGTGAACCGGCGATCTTTGACCTTTTTCAAAAATCCAGTAGAGATTTATGTATGATCCAAAGCATAAGTAGAGTACTTTCCTTGATGTCAAGTCGGTATTCAAACCATGTTTCCATTTTTAACAAATTTGCGTGAGTTGAAAATAAGAGTAGCATGGAAGGAACGTAGAAGGCAGTCGAGATTGAGATCATCTATTTCATAGCTGTACACCAGTGAAGTACAGCATCGTGAGGCTGGCAAGAAGTCGGACAGAGTGGGGAACTGGAGGCGCCATTACTGAAAAGCGGTGATGGAGGCGGGCGTAGGGGGTCTTTTCCCTTGATGATTTAGTGTTAAGGGCCTTCCCCGGGTATTTCAGAAGGGCTTTTGATATATGTGTTAATATGTGCTTCCAACTCTCCTCGAAGCTTCCACCGCGAAAGGAGAAGGACACTCTTCCCTCATCCAACACCCATCATCGCCAAAATATAATATACACGGGAAGGCGGTGCCAAAGAAAACGCCGCAGCTAAGAGGGGAAGAGTGGAGTGGTGGGGCTAGAAACGAGCTAGTGAATCTCAATTAAAACAAACTTATGTCTGTGTACTCCGTACTCTGTATTTCTGTGGTTTTCTAGTGTGCTCATAAATTTTTGAGCCCCTAACCGGGTATTTCACGTTACTGGAAATTGCTCAGAAAAGAGAATGCTGAGTTTTTCCACTGAATGATTCTCATCCAGAAGATCCATACAAAATGACCCACTCGAGAAGTGCTACATCGCTCATCCAATTATTTTTTGAACTAAAATTGATTTTGGGGTTAGTGGGTTATTTATTTACTGAGCTGATCTGATAGACAGAACAACCACGCCATATCGACCCACACTCTTCCGGACTTGTGTGGTTACAACGTTGCACTCTCCTCAGAGGGGACCGACATGTCTATTATTTCACGTTACTGGAAATTGCTTAGACAAGAGAATGCTATGTTTTTCCAGTGGATGATCTTATATCCATCCATAAGATTTGTACAGAATGACTCGCACGAGAAGTGCTACATCGTTCATCTAATTATGTGGTAAACTAAAATTTAGGTTACAGCTGTATCGAAAAAAGTGCCACAGACTACCACAAAAGGGCTAAAACGACCCTTTGAATTTCAAAACCTTTATAAGTACAACTTGTGACGTCGCCAAGGAGACCCTCAGCTGAACAACCAAAAACAACTGTAGTCGTTTGTGTAACAGTGTACTGCGACATCATGTGTCACGTGTACGCTTCCTCCCAAGTCATATTCCAGCATAATATAATACTTGCTTATCGGATAATTTTTTGAATACCTCTTACAAAGATCTTTCGCAATCGAAAATCAAAAAGATAAAAAGCCTATCAAGACCCCAATTTTTCGTTCACAACCTCGTTTTGAGCAGAAGTAGGGACCAGATCATTTTAAAATGTCATAGCGTGTCCTAATGAACATAAAGTCAACATAAGACACATGAGGCTAATAATAATTCAATAAAAGTCAACGACTACTGTCACCAAAAACAATGCTAACTTCTAACAATAATAATATGAAATCTACTGCTTATAAACTTATTTACTCTTCGTCTTAATTTATAGAAATTTCCCAAAAGAAGACTTCTCAATAATTCTTCCTTTACAAACGTAATTTTTCTCTGTGAGTCAACCTTTTCAAGAGATTTATAAATATCAGCGCAAAGGCTCGTTTAGGCGGCGGATTTATCGTTGTTGGTCCAAGACAATGCCAGGTAGAGCCAAAGTGGATTTATAAATTCCGATCCATCAAGATATATTTATAAAACGATGAGGCGGCGAGAAACAGATCGAACACTTCTGTTCTCCTCTCCTATCGGACTGATTGGTGAGACAGTAACGTATTCTTCGGTGCGTGGGTATTCTGTAAGGGTCTCCTTTATATTCATTTTGAGCCCATTTCAAGGAACGTACCCAGACGAAATGGGAATGGTCGTTTTTCTTCGAGTCCATTACCGTCAGGCGTAGCGAGTTGTCCCGATTGATATGGTACCGGTTAGTGTTCCCAGGTCTCTGAGTATTATGCAGAAGTACCGCAGAATAAAACGTGTTGTTTTCAAGAAAACGAGGGGGATAGATGTTTGGATGGTCACTTAACCATTCATATTCGTCGACTAAAAAAATATTCCGTTTACAACCACCGCAAACCAACTGCAAATCAACCAAGTAAATTAGCAAATTAGCATAAATATTCATTTTATAATGCGTAACATAAATCGTTTATTATTTAAAACTTCTCGTCTCTACGATTCATAACTCGGATTCGGACTAAGCTAACCTGGGAGCTCAATGTTCGATTCATTCGATGTAGGAGCTAAATTTTCGGCTCAGCTGATCAAAAAGGTCATTTTTCGACCCCGCTGGTTTGGGAGCTCTATGTTCTACACAATTGATCTGGGAACTTTATTTTTCTATTCGAGTAGTTAGGGATTTGGAAGCACACTGACCAAGACTCTAAAATTGTACAACCCGTCACGACCAGATATATCAGAGAATACCGGACAGTCTTGTTGACGTATACATTCAGGAAATTATGTTAGCGCATCCGCAGAAACAGCTATTGAACTTACAGGGGACCATCTAGGACCCAATCTGCACAATCCCAGTAAATTTCATCAAAATCATACCATAAGTTTCGGTGATTTCCTGGGACAAGGAACTAGTCACAGAGACAGACAGAAGTACGCGAAGCGAAGTTGGAATCTTTGAAACTCCGAATCGTATGATCTGATTTTTATGAAATTTCCATGGATTGTGCGGTTTCTGTAGACGGTCCTCTATGAATTCGATCGCCGTAAGAACAATAGTTTAGTGTCATAATTTTATATTTCGGATCACAAAACTTGTTCGACTGCCAGCACGAAGATACCTATTACTTCTGCAGTGAGGAAGCAAAGACAACTCTCCGAAACGCCGAAAACACCGGTTTATTATTATCGACGGCTAAGAACCAGGATGACACCACTCAAAATTCCTAACTTTTCACGAGAGGGAAAAAACTGATTACCTGACTATTTTTATAACGAAAAATTTACTTTTTAAATTTTTTCTGGTCCAACTGATGATCCTGAGTTAGACCAGACAAAATTTGAAAAGTAAATTTTTCGGTATATAAGTAGTCAGGGAATCATTTTTTTCCCTCTCCTGAAAAGTCAGTGATATTGAGTTTTGTCATGCTGGTTCTTAGCCGTCATATTTAAATGGTTACGAGGGTGGTAATCGTCAATGTACGTGGCAGATTCTGGTAGTACCTATCCTACAAGGACTCCAACTAATACTTAACTCATGTTAAGTCATGAATGGCATGTGGATTCAGATTATTCATTCACAGTCAATGACGATGTTCGTCCAACTCATGGTCTGTGTTGAGTTCCAATTCGAGTAGTCAGTGACAATTTCATCCCCGAAAATTGCATTCAACGATACATCATCATGTCCTCGTTTGGGGCTCCACCGGTAATTTCTTGGTTATTATCCCACTGGAAACAAATCTCCGAGAGTGAATCCGTCGTTTCGAGTAATACGATTCTTGATTTAAACAGTTGTCATTCGAGTTAATGACTTGTCACTCGGGTGATGCCTCCTACCCCCGAGCACGGTTGTTGGACTCATATATGTCCCAATAGAGGATAGCTTTAATAGAAGAGAACAGCCTCTTTCAGACGAATTATCAGCCTGATCCAATTTAAATATTTTAATGAAGTCATACTCCGTAGCTCATGTTTCCAGTTGCTCATGTTGCACATCGATTATTTTGCAATAATTGAACCGAGGAGTGTATTAATACTACCTTGCGTGTACATTCGTGCATATGGGCTTCACAAACGACATCCCGTTGTTACGAAATTCCCTTTCGTTGAAACTAGATCATGTAGATCGTTTTCGTATGAATATGGTTTGAGGGTTTCTGTCGGTGACTTGGTGACATGAGCTCCCTGATTTAATTCATCATGATAGACTTGTTCAATAGGCACTAGGTATGTTCATTTTCAGACTCTATTTTCATCCCAAAGAGAGCAAGGCTTGTCATTCTACATTCAACTTGAATTCCCTAATAACATATCAAAATTAACGATATTGATTAACGGTATTGACTCTAATCGAACATAGAATGTCATCGATTAGAGAAGAATGCAAGTTGTGTAGTCAAGTTCTATCGAATAAAAATTGTGTTCATATGATTATGTTAGATTCAACGAGAATTTTAAATTTTTTCAAAGAATTTCCTGTCAAGTCTATTGTTGGTCGTTGCTGATATTGATCAAGACCATTTTATCTTAGTACTATATTTTGATCGTTTAAGGCAACCCATTTCTGTTTCATCACTAAATTACTAATGGAGTGCGCCACTGGTATGAATGCATCTCTTGTACTCGCGATTCTGGCGCCTACCCAATTCCCACGATAAAAATACGCTGCGGAAGTCGACAAATGGAGACAGTTGCAATGCTTTCATATACTTCCAAGAAATAAATTGGTTATTGAAAAAGATTCGGGTAGGTAGTGTACAGAAAATTATAATTGTTGACTCAAATAATCATCAGGTTCTATGGATCAAACGACTTAAAATTCGAAAAGAAATTTTAAGGAATTAATAAATATATAAATTTACTGGGTGAATTTTATGATTCATTTCGAACCGAGCGATGGTAATCTTGAAATTGGCGGACTGCAGATAGATGCAGTCGTTCATAGGAAAACTCATAACGACAATCTGGCTCAAAGCCATACATATTTAGGGTTACCAGATGTCCTTCCTTCGGTCCTCCTTTTCAATCCATGGTCCAGCTGTCCTTCAAACATCTATGTCAACGACGGAAGGACTGAGAGCGACTGATCCATGGTCTTCAGTCAACCCTGCATCACGAGATGAAAACTCCAAATTCCAAATTTATTTGGTCGTTACGAGTTTACATTTAAATAGTGTATAATTACAAGTAATACGGAGGGAGCATTATTTAGATGAGGGAATGGCATCGCACCCCTGGAATATCTCCACACCTCTAAGCCTCAAGATGCGGAGTCCATAAATAAGGCAGAGGTCAGGACATGTACATACCTCCAAGAGAACGGATCCGGACACCCCAGCGACGGATCAGGGCGCGAAGGTGACATTAGGCGATGCGTGGGAGCAGTCTTGTGCTATCTCCTGCATCTGGATCCTTCCACGGACAGAAATCCTGTTCGGACGTCTTCAGGAGTTCAGGAGCACACACCCTGAAGAGGCCACCTATATACTTTTCCTTACGGCATACTCAAACTATTCGTGAAATACACAGGCTTGGATATCTATTATATGGAGCGTTTTGGCTCGAAAAACAGCAGCTCAACACAATTCGTTCGAAAATTATGAATCCAGATTTCGTATACCCGATCTCCGGAGTGTTGAATAATCTATGTTCTCCAGTCTCTCTCTTTTAAGTACTTCTTTTTCATACTTTGAATTTTTCGACAATTTCCTGAATGGGCGGGGGTTGTAATTCGTTTTGCGGTGTATAGAATTTCCCTCACTTTACGATCCCCTTCCTTCAGCTTTAGTCGTTCATTGAATTATCTCAGCCCTCCCACGTCACTTCATCCGGACCCTTTTCAAGAGGGGAATGAGTTGACGTAGTTTCATTCCTCACAGACGCAATTTGTTGATAGACGGGAATGAAGAATTTGACAAAACTAGAGCACCCTAACTGCATGGAATAAAATAATAAGCCGGATAAACCCCAGTTCTCTGCCCATAACTCCCCTTCCAGCTCATTGTTGAGAGCGTTTTAAGAGTCTCACATTCATGTTCGAATATATTGCCCAAAGTTTCATACAGTTTGGATCATGTACGCATCATAGATTGGCTGGAACTGGCGAAAACCTCAGATTCACCCCACCTTCTCTCCCGAAACACTCCCCAGGGCTGAAAGTTGGGAACATTTTGAAGGTTCGTCATCTAGATTGTACTGATTTGGAGATAAATCTACTCCCCTGTAGTTTGACACAATTCGAGACATGTATAATAGAGCTAAAAAAACGAAAACCCGGGATTTGCCCCCCTTCTATGGATCAAATTTGAAAAACCATTAGTAGCCTTAAATCTAAGTTAGACTCCAAGGTCGTGTTTCGGGATTTTTACTGTAGCCTAGATTGGATATCTGAAACTTACTAATTGAGTACGAAAAACGTGCCCAAATTACTTCAGCCTACTTAGAGCACAATTTTGAAAACTTCTCATTCTACAAAATAAAATTTTAAGGAAAAATACCAGTCTCGAAATGATTATTGTCGAACTACGGTGAGTAGGAGCAACGAGTGTTCGGGAATATTTTTAGAGATGACTATAAGGAGTAGATACCAACTTGAAGTTGGCATGATGTCGCTGATGCTAGACGATTGAGTCGCACTGGCTTATAATCGCGCCCTTTGATTTATACGAAACCTCTGTTCATCATGAAGAAGAGAAGGGGGGAGCGATTCATTAATCGCGAACAAAACAATAGAAGCTCAGAGGAGGGAAAAAAGGAATGGCGCACCTGTAAGACGAAAATAATAGATTGATGTTCGCAAAGGAAGGCTACTACAGGTTAACAGTTGCTGATAACAATGAGAGTTGACTGAACGTGTCGTTTCTCGCGTTAGAATCAGCTTGGCGATCTTGTGACACTTGGCAGAATAGAGTGCGACGATTTGGATTGATACACATATACCGTTGTTGGTCCTCAATTTATTATATTTATCCAATTAAAATCGCTCGCCAAATACCTACACCCATTAACTTACCTTCGGTGAGAAGAATATCAATCAAGATCAAATGAATACATGTATACGTACATAATGTATAGCGAATTTTCTATAAACATTAAGCTATTGCACTCAATCAAAGAGCATGCGTACACTTAAATATCCTCTTAAGCATGTTTTTATGTGTCATTAAAGTCAACATATCTGATTAGTAACGGTATGCACAGTCCGAAAGTGTACCAATGTGTCATCCTCCAAATTGGTGCCGCATTTTATATCAAACCTTTTGAATAGTAGCCTGGAGCATCGAAAAGAAAGTAAGTAACCTCCTTTTGGGATTTGATGACTTACGTGTGAATTACGTAAAATCAGTAAATCTTATTTGAACGAATCCGTTCATCTGCGTTATTAGCCACTTGACATTAACCAAAATTATCGAACGCATAATGCATTAAAAATATATCCTGTCACTATTATGCCAAATAGGTACGAGTATAAGGGCAAAAAAATTGCCACCATGCTATAGTTTGAGAGAAAAAAAAACCAAAAAACACAGTTTTTCCTTATATTTCGAGTAAGTATACTCCCCAGTATTTTAGGTAGGTATACACTATAGATAGGTAGATATAGATTCTTTGTAAATAAATTAATAAACGTTAATTTTGAGGGGTTTCCCATTCTGAAAAATCCTTTCTGAGTAGGAATCGAGATAAGAGATCTCGAAAAAAAGATAGTCTAGATATATATCTAGTGCGATGTCTATTATGATAATAACTATTAAGGTCTTATCCACAAGTGAACGTGTAGGTACAATTCACTCATTCATTCAAAGCGAATCAGGATTTTCCTTGAAGCCTCTACTAATACAATCCACCTGAATGTTACAAATCGAATGGTTTGAGCGGAAATCGAGCATACAGCGTGATGCACATATGCGCGTGTAGATAATCCCTACGAATCCTCAATCGCTTATCAGAGTTTACATTTTGAGCGGTAAATTTCAATGATTGGCACTTTTATCAGCTTTCACTTCACACACCCGCGAGAACCGCTCTGTTGAAGCCAACTTGATGTATTTATGACCCCGTGGAGAAAGTTGCGTTCTGAGTCCCTCAGAGGAGGGTTTTGAACCCCCCCCCCCTCCTTATAAGCCCGGATTTATTTGAGTCGTTAACAGATTGAACGAGAATCGCCAGAGAAATCCCATCACGGAAATAACATATAAATTTGTAACTCTTACCGGACAGTCTAAATCCAGATCTTGAAGATTTACGATTGCAATTCATAGGTTTCTTAAATTTTGGCACACAATGAACTGCGGTTGTCAATCAGAACGGGACATCACATTTTAACGCCAATTACCTACTCATTTTCATGATTGATGGGTCCATCATAAATCATGCCAAAATTAAATTACATTCATGCTATAAAAAAAAAACAGGGCTGAATACTAACAAATACGAATATTTTTGAAGTATAGGAATTTTCATTAATTAAATTAATTCCATTAATTAAATTAAATTCATGCTATAAAAAACAGGGCTGAATGCTAACAAATACGAATATTTATGAAGTATAGGAATTTTCTCCCTCGTGGGGGATAGGATTGAATGGACTAGGGAGGTATACCTACGACTTAGGAATATCGAAATTAGTTTCGTAGAAACAATGAAAGCTATATTTGTAAACGGAATATGACGATCAGCAAAGTTGATAAGAAACAAATTCCTGCAAGGTTAAATATTGAGAATAGTAAAAAAAAATGTAGCAAAGCAAAATGTTGTTTCTAGTGTTATTATTATAAATAGATTTACAATAATTTTAATGTTTCAACAAAAAATAAAATTTCATTACAAAATGTGTCTCACTTTTTTAAGACATACCTAGAAGACCTTGGTTTATTATTGTGTTTGAGGTTATTATTTTGACGATCCACCCTGCAACCTATTAAGGTTTGAATGGAAGGAAAAATATATAAGTTTCGCAGGGGATGTTTACAATAGATACCTATTTCATCAGACCTTGGTTTATTATTGTGTTTGAGGTTATTATTTTGACGATCAACCCTGCAACCTATTAAAGTTTGAATAGAAGGAAAAATATATAAGTTTCGCAGGGGATGTTTACAATAGATATTTCATCAAACGATACCTAGATTTTCAATTACACAAATTCTGTAAAATTTTGGCAACCACTAAAATTGTATGATTGAGATTTGAAATTCAGAATTTCGATAGGAGGAGTGTGACTTTCAAAATTAATGTTGATACAAACTGGACCAAAAATAGGTAAGTACCTACCAAGGCTAATACCAGAAAAAACAATTTACTGGGTAGGTATGCATTTGCTTAGAAGGAAAATGTGGTTCTTGAATGTTCTTAAAGAATTTGTTGTATAATGATGGAAGTAGACTGAGAAAAAACTCTTGTACATACTTCGACTCAATAATTAGGTAGGTAGAAAAAAATTAAATAAAAATGGGGTTGGAAAAATTGTAGTGTTATATTTCAGGAGAAATTTAGAAATAATTAAATGGAATAGGTAGCTAGGAAAATAAAAACATTTTGATTTTTGATCATCTCTTAGGTACCTACCTAGGTGTAAGGTACTTTTAACAGTCTGACGGGTTGAGCCCTGGAGATGCACCATAGGTAGGCTGCCTACCTACTACTCCCTACATTAGTTGATTTTGAGTACCTATTTGTCGGCTCCATATTTAATTGTTATTCTTAGTTGGTCTGGATTTATTGACATCGAACACTTTCGTTTTCCACATAAATTACCTATAACAGAATTATGGATTTTAATAGGCAACTATCACCATTAGGTAGGCACAATTTACGGACTGATTAACTCTATAAAGTCTATTCATCGTTAAAATTATGAAGAGTAATGACGTTTGAAATCCAACTAAACCGATGGAGTTAAGAAATAATGAGATTGAATAAAAGAGTTAAATTTCTGTAGTGAGGCACAATGAAGTTATATCCTTATCAGTTGTATTTATTTTTTTCCCCAAAACGAGAGAACCTTTGATCTATGCACCGAAGAGCTAATTATTCAAGACGTAGTACAAAAACAAATTTGCAGCACAAACGGATCGAGTTGAATACCAGAGCGACCGGCGGGAAACCTCGTGGGGTGGGGGTAGTAAACATCAGCACGTGCTTTTCCAGTTACCGCTCCGACCTTTAAAATTCCACACGATTCTTTTCCACGTAGGTTTCTAGTTTTGAGGTAAGAGACGGTTTATGAAGAAAATTGTTAAGTATACATTAGTTAAATAAGTCAAGTATACTGGAATCCCGAATTTCAGTAGATGTTGAAAAAAACTCAAATGTACCTACAACAAAAAAACTTTTTAATAATGAAGTTCTAATATTTTATGCACTAATAAATGTAGGCATGTGGCACGTGTGATAGGTAGTAACCGATAATTTCAATGTTTCAATTGGTTGGTCTAAGTAGTAACTTACTGGATCTCCAAACTCAATGTGGAACCAAAAACCGGATTAAATTTTAGAAACCACCCACTTCCGCCAGAACATGTGACCATCTCCCTTGATAAGAACTGAGCAATGTTCAGTTTTTATGAGCTAACAAGATTTTTTTTTTTTTTCATTCCAGCAAGAAAAATAATTTTGAGGAGATCGAAAATCCCAAAACATCATCCACAGACTCGTTTCAAACAAACATTTCGATTTCATCAAACTCTTTAAAAAAAAATGTTGCGAGCTTTTTTTGCGAATTTTATTGGGTGTCCGTATTTTTTGTAGATGGAAATAAAAATATTTATTGAGAAAAATATTTAGGTTCCGGGTAGAGAGCGCCTTGCCAAAAATTGATTTATTAGAAGAATTTGTAAACAATAACCTGTGATATAATTTTCGATAGGTTTTGTAAGTAATTAAATAATTTTCCCTATCTTTATCAGAGTGACTCCCTACTTAGGTGATATTATTTAATTTATTCCAGATTATTTTTTGTCAGTGAATATTTTGGATATTTACTTCAAAGAAATCCCATTATTTCGGTAACGGTACTTTTAAAAACATGTCAAGAGGGAAATGTCAGAGTTTTCCTAACTGGTGGGCATTCTACTGAATTTTAAAATTGTAAATACTTAATAATTATTTACTCACATTTCATTCGCTTCGGGCAGTTCTGCTTCCTCCTCGTCATTTTCGGTTCCGGACTGGTTCCAGGATCGGAGTGTTGTGGATAAACACAAAATAAAATGAAAATTCAATGCGGTTTCAGATGCATGCCGCTGTCACTGGGTTCACTTGTTGTCATGGGTGTAACACAGATTTCTCCGGAAATCAAACCATAGAAAATAAAACCAAAAACTTGGATGTGTGGAATGTTTCACTTTGTCGGTACAAAAAAAAATGAGATTTTTGCGGAAGAACGAAACGAAAAAAATAATTGTGCACAAAAAAAAAAAGAGTCGATGTTTAGCGGTGATAGGTCCGTGACAATCAACGAAGCGGGCGGCTCGGTGGTCGGGCAACGACTGGCTTGCTTCACATCCGTCAAGCCTCGTCAGCGGCGTTCCTCCGATGACGTCATGACAAGTGGGCGGGGCCTGGAGGACCGCCCCCCAGTGCGCGGATCCCGCCTTGGAGGTAGTCACCCTACGGACGACCGAACCCGGACCCGCACGCTTGGCCTGAAGGAGGTTTCTGAGCTCGAAACGTGGATTTCAGGTACGTGGAATTTGTTCATTGCGTTATTAGCTGTTATTTTCGACCATTTTCAACCTATAGCCGCGTTTACTCGGTAATAATCGCGCTGAAACGGCCCAAAATGGCAACGACCGCTCGACCGCGTGGCCGTATTTGGTTCGAACCGCCGTAACGACCTCGAGAGCGCGATACAACCACCTAAATGGTACTATTATGAGGTTCTGAATGAAATACAACTATTTTTCAACCGGAGACTTCAGTTTTTGGTACGATTTTCCGTGTAAAAAGATCGACATAACCTCACCAGTCGATAATATTGTCTTGGACGAGCGAGGAGGTTGATTCGGGATCCGTCCGCGTGGCTGCAGCACTTGCCGGCCAGAGCTCCGGAAGCCCGAGAATTTGAATTTACGGCGGCATTCTGCCACATCTAAGGACTTTAATGCTCCTGAACCACAAAATCCTGGGATTTCTTCCATTTACGGGGATCCTTCTAGCTTTATGAAAGTCATAATATTCATTATCGTCCCACTTCAAACATTTAGGTAGGTAAATGAGGAATAAACGTCGTTTTTTTGTTATTCAAAATTGTAGGTCCAACGGCGAGAGCTTTCCAAAAAGTTCCACTCTTGCGAATTTTCAAAGAACCATTTTAACCGATTTGGTGGGTGATTCTTTTGGGAAATTTCACGCTGATTCCGAATATACTATATTTATGTTCCTATGTAATTTAAGATGGTGATTTACATCATGAACATTTAAAAAACACTCCTAAAATTCTGGCCAAGTAGCTCATTATTTCCTTTAATATTGATCGATTTAAAAAAAAAAATTCGGATTTTTATCTCAATTCCAGGGTCAGATATCGCCTGGATCTGGAGTGAAATTTACATATGAAAAATTCCATTCATGCCGCATGAGTTGGTGAGCGAATTTTCAAAGA
>JAEMON010000006.1:22721914-22735753 GCA_030264115.1 Lygus lineolaris
AAGTTGAAAATGGAGCTCCCGGATCAGCTGAGTCGAAAATGGTTTTGTTGAATTAAGAATAGGTGAAAACGTTCCGCTACCCACGACTGAACGTCCTTTTAATATGGATGAAATTTCTATGAACTTAAGTAACCCCCTTCCTAATACGCCTCTGCTCTGAATATTCAAGGTACGTACATACTTATCGAGAGTCTCAGAAGCAGAATGGTCTATTACTTTTGGACGCGAACACAAGCTATCTTTTTCGGCACTGAACGAAATCGGGGCTGATGAATCATCTATTTCAACTTGAGAGTTCATCCTCGTCCTAAAGAACCAAGAAAGAAGTCGGTTATAAACCAACATGGTCAAACTTGGCGTCAACCTACGCGTCTATGTCAACCGGATCTGGCGGCGGCAAAAACACATACTTAATAAGCTACGAGTATAAACGTGTCGTGTCCCATCGCAGGACAGTCCCCCAACTGACACTCGGAAGGTTTTTCTCTAAACGGTTCAAAGTGGTTGGACACTACGAAAGGTTATACGTGATCGAGTTTCGGCCGTTACTCAAATCGCCGTGTCAAAAGTATTTCGTTTCTTCTTTCAAACTCGACGTATTTTTTTGTCTGACGAGAGGACAGTAACGACTCATGCGCCTTCTCCTTTCGCCCCGAAACTTCCACACGTTTTCACGAAGTGACCGCACGTCTTGGAATGTCTGTAATCGGTTAATTTGTTCCCGCCAAACTGGTTTCTGCGGTCGAGCCTCCTTTGAGATGTGGAGGACATGAGACCACGGATCCTGTCGTAGGCGCAGTGACATGTCGTCAACAGGAGTCTCGTGTGAATGTTCATTCGAAAGAGTACCGTAAAACCGGGTGAGATTGTCACGTGGTAATCACAAAAATGAAGAATAATGTTGAGGCTGGCTGGGTCATGGATGGGTATACTGACGAAACAACTGAAGCCTACGGGGGAAACCCCGTCAGTCAGTTTTTTTTTTTTTTTTTTTCAAGAAAATGGACCAATGATGCCTTCCAGTAGTTGATGAAGAAGTGTACTTTTCGAATATTCAATCATCATTTTGTAAAACCCCGTGTGTCAGCTGAAATATTCATTTGAAAATACGCGGTACTGGGGAAAAATCCCGTCAGACAATGGCCGTGTATGGAAGAACCCCGGGAGTCAATGACAAGGCGCTCCAAACGGTCATCTTTGCGGATCTTGTGGAGTTGGTTTTTTAAAACTGGACTGATCACCTCTCGTCTCTTTACCCCCCAAAAATACCCATTTCTTACCAGACCAATATTAGAATGTTGGAAATTTCAGCAACTGGGAAAGATCTTGTGCTTTATAAACCATATTTTTTTGGGAAATATACTTCCTCAGCCCTAAAGAAAAAACACCTCGGCGTAATAACCCCAAGAAGAAAACTCAAAACACATCCACTCCTGTTGAACCACTACGAAATTTGTATAGTTGCCGAAAACTTCCAATAAAAGCTGCGAAATATCGCGATCTTCTCCATTTATCTCACTTTATGGAAAAACCAGAGGAGAGGATTTTTTACCAAAACTTAAGTTCAGACAGTGTTTTCAATGGAAGTGATGAGGAGTACGCTGACGACCTGGATTGACGAGGAATTGCCTACCGCTAAAAGGTACCCCACGTCGATCTGACAAACCCCTCTGAAAAGCTGTCTTAAATTGACGTTTCCATCTCTATAAACAGGGAAATTTCAAATAACGAGGTTCTCAAAGAATGAAAGTTTAATTTTTCAACTCATTGAATACCTACTTATAGGTAAAAATCTTCAGGTATGTAATAATTTTTCTACAGCATTCGTTGCTCCTTTTTTGGACTTTAAGATTTATGGAACATGAAAAAATATAATTTAGAAACTTTAGTTTTTCTTTTCACTATGACTGGGGGGAGGCACTCCTAGAGTCTCAAGAACCTGCTGCGCTCCTAGAGGTCACCACATGAAAAATAAAATCGGACACACGTCGAATCGACGTAGAAGTACCCTTCTAGGGTTAAAATAACCTATTTTATACAAGCCAAAATCGATACCATCAATGCAAAGAAGGAGCGTAAGCCATTATTAACCGTGTGTCAGTAGAGAAAGAACGTCGATTTTCTGTGCATGATGAGATTTTGTGTGGAGGAGAGAATATGGTCCTGTAGCCTGCCTTTATCGACTTTCAAAATAATTTTCAAAACAAAAAACAGTTTGCGTACAAGTCCACAACTCAGTGAGACATTTTCATGTCGCTCCGCGGGCGTATATGCCTCCATAGACATATTGGACAATTCAGGAATGAAAATTGTCCAATTCTCCAACTCCAACGATAATTAAAACGGTTGATGAAATGAAGCTGTAATGTAACTGTAAATATCATTTCTCGTGATAATCCACTGCCAACCTGAAAACTTTTGTAATTTTCATACTTGCATAAGTACCACTAGTTCTCTGAAGGATGTGGTAGGACGGGAAAATTGGCAGCGTGAGGTGTGGTGTGATGTTTAATAAATTCAAAGCTTTCCAACGAGTGGTGAACGATTTTCTGGGGTGGAATGTGAGGAAGTTATTTTTCCCTACAGCAACGATTGGTTAGCTCAACGAGTTTCCCTGACGATTTTCGATTTTGTCTGCCAACGAAAATTTCGAGTTTATGTGCCAAAGAAATGAAAATGTCAATACGAAAGACTGTTGGGACGACTATTTGACACTTCGACATGGGACAAGGACGAAATAGAACTATAATATGAGTTCCCCACGGTCAGGACACTACATTGAGCTAAGTGGCGGGAGTTCTTCATTGCAGAACCTGCGAACGTTATATTATGAGGTATGTTGGCGAGTTGAGAAGAAAAAAATGAAAAGGAAAGAAAAATTCTGAAGTGGACAGGATTCGAATAGAAATAAGGAAGACTGGGATAAGAAAGAGTGATGAGAGAGAAGGATAATCGGACGACTGTGACAGAACTAGTTGATAATTATGATGTAGAAGAAGTAAAACGTTTTACTTTGATAATATTCAAGAGCAATTTATTTTTTCATTTTTGTGCGACGTTCCTACTGATTTTGTTTTGAATTAGCTGAATTATTAAGAGAATTATTCTGTTTGTTAAATACTCCTGTTGATATAGGAGGGATCCTCCTTATCCGACTATACAACTGATTCGCCATAGGGATCACGATTAGGGCTTCACCCATGAGGCAGAAACGTCGCTCAAATAAAGCTTGAAAAAAGATACCTGGCTGCTTTATTTGGTCCATCTTGATAGATTATAACAACCAAACTATAATTTCTTACCTAGATACTTGCCTCGAAATTTCGGTCAGCCTTTAGTCAGTACTTTGAGTTGGGGCACGAAGCGGCTCCCAAGACTGGACTTCACCTTCCCAGGGTCAATCTCGTCCGTTTTCCAACCTCAGACTTCAAGATTTATGTCGTAAAGGAAGAGACATTTTCTCCCTAGCGCCTGCTTTCTTTTATCAGAAGGCGTAGAATACTAAGTGATGTTTGACGCAAGGAACTGTGAATGAAATTTACGGTTTCTAGAAATTCCAACGAGATGAGACTCCCGTAGCTTGGCTCCGATATGACGTGAAAGTGGTCAGCGCTGGAGATGTTTTCAAACTGAGGATCGGAATCCACTATTATCTCAATTTGGTATATTTGAGTTCAGAAAAAGGTCAAAATTGGGGTTTGGAGGGTTCAACCGTGTCTACCAAGGTAGCAAAAATGCTTCTTCATCAATTAAGGAAATCAACATTTATTAATAATTTTTGGATGTAGAAGAAACATGCTCCACATAGTCATATAGCATGTTACTACATATTATCTAGAAAGTAAATATTACGTAGGTAGTAGATCTACTTAAAAGTAAATTACTAAAACATGAGAACAAAATGAAATTATCAAAGGGTAACGGAGCCGGAGGATCGTTCAACAGTTTTTATTTTTCTCAATCAACTGTTTTAGTTATATTGTCATCATTATTATTTATTTAAGACCCCAAAGGCTATAATGAACTACCTATTAAAAAGTATCACAAAAATTTCAAATTTTGTGATCAATCAATTTAAAATGTATAACACAACATTTCCATAGTTGACCCTTCAGAATCGAATAATAGAAGGAATGCCAAAAACATATTTTAAATCGATCGACTATTAAAAGTTGGAACAAAATTATACAGTTTATATATGGTTATTAAAGGGGGGGGGGAGGGGTTATCAATATTTTCAACCCATTGGTCCCAAGTAGTAAGTCGCACTACGGAAATGTGGAAAAAATAATCACTGGTGTCAAGAATTTTTTTTTCTTTCTTTAAATTTCGTTTTATTAATGAAAAACATGTTAATTAAACAAATCTTCCTTAATTATGATTATCTGTAAATATTACAAAAATAATGCTAATGGATTCATGAATTAGCGACCCCTCTCCAAGTTTTAGACTTGTGCTAGAGAGGAGGTTGTCGTAGTTGCCGAAGTTGGTATGCTCCGATCTTTTATTACAAATTATAAATAGGTGTAGGTGTAGACATTCTATTATAGTTACCAGTGGAGACATAGAATAACAGAGTTTTTACATAATTTCTAGATTATAGAGACCTAGATTATCAGATTTTATTGCCTAATTTAGAGATATTATTTTAATGATAACTTATTGTTTGTGCAATTGTGAATTTAAATATGAAAAAAAGAAACACGTGTCTCTCCATGGGCCATGAGGTTTTGTTGGCCCTACCACGAATAACAGCGGAGTATTTTTTTTAGACTGCCTTTAAATATTCCAAGGGTGGTTGCATGTTTTATTTTCCCTGATAGTCTATTGAAAACAGCTATGCCCCTGTACATAAGCGAATTGGCCCAAAGGTGGAAATATGCCTGGCCCTTTGACAGACGGGTATCATCCAGGATGGCATCACGTAGCTGCGACTGAATGGATGGATTTTTTTCATGTAAATTATGTTCTCCACAAGATATTTGAGGTGGATTCCAGCCTATGAGCATCAATATAGAGATGTGTTGTCAACTCTGTGGTCAATATGTATATTCTGCGCTGTAACTCCATTGAATTTAACAACTCCTGAATCCGTCGCCAATCAAGTGGATAAGGCTTATGAACTAGCTCTAACCTGCACCAGCAGCGGTTCCTCTTTTGCTAACCAGTCCGCCTCCTCATGAGCGATCTCACCTGCATGTGTCTTCACCCACCGCTCACTTAGGAATATATCTGTGGATTGCCTCCATGATTCAATTAGTTGGATATAATAGCAGCGTGGGCGTCGTTGAGACAGTTCACCTTTATAACTTATGGCGAATGAAGTTATATCTGGTGGTATTATGTCCATTATACACTCTGGAACTCAACAAAAACAATCAATGCTAAGATGGCTTCAATTTTCAACGCCTCTTCTAGGTTGTTCGAACAGTAGTCATCCACCCGGACTTCTCCTGAGTAAGCAAGACCGATCTGGCCACAAGAAGTTCTAGTATAGGTCTGGACAAGCCACCCATGTAAGTATATGGAGAGGTTTTCATCGTACGTCATTATCTAGTACACCTTCATCGAACTCGCCTTAATATGGATACCTGAGCGAAAGACAAAGAAATACCTTTTCATAAGAGAAAGAGTTTGATGTTCTTTACATTCGGAAAACGATCTCCAATCAGTGTCAGAGCTTTTACCAGGATATTTATTGCATCTGCCGGACTGGTGCAGCATAAATATCGTGATTTCTATTTATAGGAGTATTATGTATACCTAGTGCATCTCATAGTTCATTCACAGAGTGGCCCAATGTGCTTTAGGGTGGCAATAGCGTTGATTGACCAGCCCCTGGCAGCCACTTGGTTGAAATTTTACATGTTTAACAAGAAAAATGATTAACACACGATTCCTTCTTCACAATTCACTTCATGTCAGCTAAAGAAGACCTTATTGCCAGACCAGCAGTTGGTACGACCACAGATGATCTTTTATTGAACCTCAAGTGGACCAGCCCGTACCTGACACAAATTGTGTACCTACATTTGGCGACAAGAAGAGGCGACAACGAAAAACATATCGGAATGGATGCAATAAATCTACATATCTGGAAGAACGGCCAATAATAACTTTCACCCTCAACCCGCCGTAACTTATGTGGTCCAATTGAATTTATTCATTCAATCCGATATTTCAGGAAAACAGATCTCATTTTGCTCAGATCTCTTTGGTTGCTTATCTGCTACGAAAAGTCTCCATTGGGCAACTTTTTGACATTTTATGTCTTTACTATGGCACATAACTCAAAAAGTGTGACGTTACGGTGTGACGAAGAAAGCGTTTTGAAAAATTCTGATGATTTCCGCTTACAACCGAGTCGTTGCTAGGGAGATGGTACTTCGTCGTTTTTCATCCCACAAAATTCGTTGACCATTCGTTCGAAAGCTCTCGATTTATCCAACCATATTATGTTAACTACTGCGAAGTTCGTGGCCAACAAGCTGAGTTGTGAGCATAATATGGTTATTTGAATAATCGTGTACACTCAGGTGATCATTCTCAATTATTGATATTGAGTACATGATTGCAACCGCTTGTTAATTTTTGATGATTTCATTGAGCTGGTGTTTCAATGATTTGATTCATAGCAGGTGATCCGAATATTGCGAGAACGGTTTGATTTGTGAAGCGGTGGTTAAATCATTTTAATAGGTAATTTCTAAAGACATAAAATGTCCCAATGTGTTGCAGACTCGTATGCTAGCGTTTCAACACCGTTTGATTTTAAAGGTAAATATTGACGTTGATGGTTCTTTACGTTTTCTGTCCCAGTGATAGCGTATCTGATGAGCAGAAACTGTTTCACAGATTTTTGTTTTGACTTCGAAAAAGATTGTGTTATAAATTATTGTAGTTATAAACATGGAGCGTTGAGGCTACCGCTCTATCTTCAGCGATCCTTCTCAAAGTTTGTTCCTGCCATCTCCATTAGGTACACGGAAAATCGACCTATAAGCGAAGAGAAAATGACACCTCCACTCTCCACGAAGGCGTGAGGTGCTTGAACGGCTCGGTTCTCTTCCCTGTGGGTGAAACATTCAAATGAACTCCCGTAAATCCTTCGCGATGGTCAAGCGTCGAGACGACAATTTGACATGCTTCCCTCTGACGATCTCTCTTTATGCATTTGGGTCAGGCGTCAGGTCACAGCACCTGAGTGTCTCCCATTCTGTTCGTTGCGGGTTCTCTGATATTCTCTATAATCAGGGCCGGCCTGAGGGGCGTGCGACGCATGCAGCCGCCCACTCGAGTATTTTGAAAGGGCAGAAAATATTTAAACTAGAAGGAACTTTGTCTAAAAACGATTACAGTTGAATTTCAAGGAAAAACCGAAGATCCACCCCAATGAGTCAATCAATAATAAATCAAATTGAGAGACATAAATTTAATGTTCTAAGAGGCGCAAAAGTGCACGAAAACTGTGTTTTTAGACCTTAAATTTCAAAAACAGCCTTTCAATTTTACCAATTGAAAACGAGCTGTCTCAGTCAATTGATTAAGTGATACAGTTGATTAATTGTCTCAGTCATTCCCCGGACCCCCCTTTTACCTGGGGAGACTCCCAGGGGCATAAAATGTGAGTCTTGCACACTTGAACAATGTTCTCCCTGTCTATAATATCATAAGGTTTACTCTTATAACTAGCGATGAAGTATGCGTTTGTGAGTGATTTATGAGTAGAAATGACTTTGACTGATGTTAACATAATCATGGGTATTATTCCTTTACATAAAATCGAAATACTCGTAATTTTCATCTCGAGAAATAAAAATTCTGAACGTTTGAAACGATCCAATGCTACTTCACGGGTAGAACCCAAATTTGGGCGTTCTCCGTGTCTAAAAGGGAGACACAACTTAAATCTACCTGCTACGACTCCTGTCACAACAATAATTTTCTGGATGTATTCAGTAGCACCTATACTGGGTACACCAGTATACAGTGTAAAAAATCAGAACAGTACGGAGATTTAAAGAAGTCAGGAGTAATGTAGGTACTATTGTAGTGTACATTAGTTCTTTGATCGTTGTGATTAAATTTATCATTCTGTTACACCCATGTGTGTGTGTTTTGTATGGATAGCTTTAGTTGTTTATTAGGTAGCTGGCCTTTATCTGAGTTACTAACCTAATGACATTCGACGCGTAAGGAGTAATCCTTCTCAGCGGAGCGTTAACGATAATCTTGAGGGAACGGTCTCTGATGGCGTGTAAAAGGAAATGTCAATGTTATTAAAACGGTATGTATGCTACTTCATTCTTAGGGCACTCTATATACGAATCGAAGACATATCTCTCGATAGATCAACGTTCCCATAAACCACGCAATATCCCAAGGCTTGAGGAGAGAAAATGTACAATCAGAAATATAGAACGAGGATCTGATCTTATGTTTATTTCACTTTGTTTAATTCCATTCCTCATATTGATGTCTGCACACTTGGGAAAAAGGGCGTGGTAAAACCTATCTGTATTTCCAGCACGTTTCTTGGGTGATAGCAGATGTTCTCGCAACTAAATCAAATCTCTATAGAAAAAAACCGTGAGTCTAGTGATCGCAATTATTTCTTTGCATTTGTAGGAGCATTATAGTCTAATTTAGTATATTATATAGAATAACTACAGTATAATTTATATGACTGGAATGTAATGGAAGGTGCTAAAGTCTTGAACTTGCTCCACCTTGTATATATATTGGACACCAAAATGGTGATCTCGCTATATTAGTTATTATTTACCTGCTAAGAATATCATAAACAATTCGTACTCCGTACGGAGATCATATAGAGCAAATCTCTGAGACTTCACAATGTAGAGATATAGATCAGATATCAGATATATCAAAGTGTTAAAATATCGGAGAAATGACACTGTGAGAGGGCGCAGAGACAACACAAACCACCAAAACCTATACATTATATCAAATGTGACTGCAATACAACATTTCTGACACATATCTTGATACCATCAGCCTTAACGGCTCAACGTTGCATAGATGACGTCTAACAACTATTTTGTGACGACTTTGAGATGTAGCATTTATCTCATTCGAGATTCAAAACGTATTAGAGACATTTCTGTGACGCGTTTTAGATACCTACTTATCACTGATACATGCCTTGATCTCCTGATACACCTCCACTAATACGGAATGAATCTCGTTTTTTGGACCACTATGAATGTCAATCTTTGGACCACTGTAGATGAATCTCATTCGAGACGTATAGACAGACATTTCTGTGACGTGTTTCAGGTTCATCTCTGATACCTACATCTCACACATGTTCTCAATCTTCCGACCACTCATTTTTTGGAATGCATCACATTTGAGATTTCAGTCGTATTAGGGACCTGTGAGGATTTAAGATACATCTCTGATAGTTGTTTGATACATCTCTAATACGTTTCAACATGGGTCTCTGAGACGTCTCTAAAGAGTGAGACAACTCACTGACTTTGCACAATTATTTTGTGACGTCTTTGAGTTGTTTCATAAGGTAACCAGTCGTCCCGTTTTATGGTGACTTGTCCCGTTGTCCCGACATATCCACTCGGACGCTTATTTGTCCCGTTTTACCAATATTTGGTCCCGTATGTACTTTTATGAGTAGAATAGTTCTTAATAATCGAAATAGGCTATTTGACATTAAACTTTAAAATCTTTACTTTTGACTTTTACAAAACATGGAAGATTGTGATAATTTTGACAGGATCGAGTTTGCTAATTTTCATGGTCTAATAAAGCATGATAGCATCGGTCGTCATCAAACAAAAGCCTGATATTTTGAAAAAGATTCAACCATCACAAAAGTATGAAAAATAAACACTTAAGTCCAGTTTTTACGACAATATCTTATTTTAGGTCAAGTCTATGTCTAATTGTTCTGATAATATTAAGTTACTGAATAAAATATTATTTCATTGTTGTAAGCTGTTTGACTATGATTCACTATAGTTTTAGCGAATTTTCGAAGAAAATGAAGCTATTGTAATGTAATGGCTTCGAACTTTTAGTAATGCAAATTTTTGAAAATTTTCTTCATGGAAATCCATTCCAGACCATTCTAAAACGATTCCTGAAACTCCAGACGATATCTGCCCGAGAGATCGAGCTAAAAATCCGAAAAAAATTCAAAATGTCAATAATGTCAAAAGAAAGGATGGGTTCGTTGGCCAGAATATTTGGAGTACTCCAAGGAAACAAATTTTGAGAATTTAGAGTCAAACATCGCTAAAAACTCGTTTTTTGAGGTTTTTGGTGTAAATTACCATCTTAAACATAGGAACATAATATGGTATATTTGGAATCAGCGTAACATTTCCTATAAGAATCACCCACCAAATCGGTTAAAACAATTCTTTGAAAATTCGCTCATAAACTCCTGCTGCATGAATGGGACTTTTTTAAATATAGGTAGCTTCCTACCCCTATTACAAAGGACTGCAATAGAATCACAGAAGTTGAAATAGCGAACCCTTTTTAACAGGGAATTAAAAAAGAAAAATCTTAATGGGCGTGAACCTTAAAACTTCCGTTAAAGTTGCTAAAAATCGACAAATTCGCTATTAATTTAAAAAAAATCCTACATAGGTAATGTAGGTACCAACGGGGGGGGGGGGGGGGTTCCAACTTCCCCGGACTTTGGGGTCCCGTTTTGAAAATCCCAAATTCTGGTAACCTTGATCATATCTCATTCGAGACGTATCAGAAATAGAGCTACTCGAGACGTGTTTCTGCTGTGTCGGTGATAACTTCCGACGGCTGTGATGGTGACAAGATTTCGTTGAGTTAGTGATCGCAAAAGCATGTTCCACGTTGAAAACTACTCGAGTTGCTATCGAAAAAGTTTGGCTAGCAAGGACGGCATGAAAAATTGGACAAGCCATCCAAACCCCACACCGCAGATCTGCCCCGTGAAATATATTTAAATGCCGTTTAAGTAGAACATGCCCTGGGAAGGGGTCACCCCCGACCTCCTCTTTCCTAATGTATTCCCGAGCCTGTAATGAATATTAACTCCGATCGATTTGGGAGATCTGAGCACCACAACCTATGCAAATCATTGCCGACGTCCGGACAAGACGCCTCCTCCCCCACTCTCTACGTCTTTTGTCAGTAAATTAAAGGGGGGGGGGGGGATATTGTGAAGGGGGTGAGTTGTCACCGCGAGCGAAGATAGTAAACTTTATTCGCCTCGCACTCTCGCCGACAATCACGGTGGATTTACATAGCACCACGAAGCGTATGGTGTGCTGACCCCGTCTTCAGTCATTGTCGACGAAGGTCACGGAGAAGTCTTTCGTTGCGGGTCCGATCGACCGTGAAATAAATTCGCCGAGATTAACTCGGCTCGACTTGGTTGCTCGGTTTCTGTAAAGTGTTGTTTGAATATTGAGCCGATGGAATTCAAATTTCGAAGCAGGAGGTGTGAATAGGGATGTTCCCATTCCACTCAAGTATTTCTGTCGATCCAAGCATGGATATTTCTCATGCATGGATGCTCAGGACTCAGGATGAATGTCTTCTACATGGAAGTTCCTTTGTCGAGTTTCATTTTTTCGACGCATCGATTATCGAACAATAGGGAATTATCGTCAATTTTTTTTCCTGAAAGATAATAGCTCAGAGCAGAAGAAACAGTACCTAATGAGGTCATAAGGAAAAAATAATCTGTAATTGAATGGCTCCCTGCAACAAGGGCCTATCTACGTGTTTTGCTATTTTCCAGGAGAGCGAATTCAGCAGAGAAAATTGAAAATATTTCTTTTCGGAGGTGTTTTGCTTCATTTTTCACAGTAGCTGTCGTCTATGTGCATCAAAAAGCTTGTCAGATAAGCTTCGGGACCAAATATTGCTTCAAGTTAGTTTAAAGCATAAAAATGCCTCAATTTCGAAGCAACAAGGGCGTATCTGCTGTCAGTTACGCCCTTGTTGCACGTAACGTGTATTACGGCTGCTCACCGTTTTCGGTTTTCACCCGATTATTAGGTAGCTATTTCATTGAACATATCTGATGGTAAATTAAATGAGGAATATGAAACCCCTCACAGAAAAATCCACGGGAATAGAAGAAGAAAAAAAAACACCTTATTCAGCAATTTTTTCATATTTTCTTCGAACAAATTTAGTAAAGTATAGAACGTTGTGAACAAAAGTAAACAAACGTGACCTTGTTGCACTCTCCTCTGTTGGTGGAAGTTTCCCATGTTTGGAGAGATTTCTTGATGTTTTATAATGTTGCCCAGCATTCCGGCACTGTTTGCGAACGTTTCTTTTCCAATTCGATGTATTAAACTTGCGTTTCCGCCCTTTGTTCTGGTTGCGAAGGGTCGCGGGAAGAGCTCGAGAGGAGCGGCGTCAGCCATCGTTGGCAAGATACGCCCTTGTTGCCTCGCAAAATGTTCATCACTGCGAGGTACAGCCGTGTTTGTGAGCTCATTGAAGGGGTACCAACTTATCAAATATCCATGTTAACACCTGAAAGGGAAGGTTCCAAACTACCTTGTTGCACCGATAACTCATTATCGGTAAAATCTGTAGTTAGGCCCTTGTTGCAGGGAGCCATTCAATTTTAGAAAATTTATTGCAATGTAATTTATTTATTGTAATGCGGTGAGAAAGTGATATCGAAAAGGGTGTCGTCTTTCATTGGCCAAACCCGTTCAAGATGACAACATAACAAAACGCAACACTAAGCCCAACACTGTTCTGCTCCTGATTAGTGAGAATAGAATTTACTTGATTTATAATAATTTGGTCGAATTGATTAATTGTTAATTATTATTAATTTATTTTTTTAATTAATTATTCAAATTATTCTTATTCTCATTGCTCCCGGTGCGATCTCAGCGCATTCTTTTCCGGTTCAATTCTTTTAGTGTGACAGGAAAGAGTTCTCAAGAGCCTTCGGAATTCCGCCAGTTATTCAAACAGCTGAGGTTTTATTCCAAGTTTTCTCCACACTAGAACGATAAACTATTTTTTTTTCTTTGTATTAACAGCGTTATTTTAGTCCAACAATTCAAAGGCAGACAAAATTTGATTTTCTCGTACACAACAATTCTCCATTTTCTGATTTCGAAGTGAGAGGGTATGAGATGGTCGTCAGCTTTTTGAATTGTTCACCATCTTCGAGGAAGCTGTGCAAGATGAATTCCTCGTTTCTTTTCTTTCTGGCATAATGTGTAATTCCGCACTTCAGGATATCACCCTTTCGTCTGATTTCGGATTCCTGCCAGAACCTTGCGGATCTTTTGTTCCCTTTGAATCGTTTGAGTGCCACCCCCGGAAGACAGTATGTCACTACTACATCTATTTCTGGTAGCGTACACGTGGAGATCGTCGACTCCAATTATCAGTTAGTGTCCGGATCCTTTGTGTGCTCAGCTCTGTGTTCCTCTCGATCAAAGGACTACGCTACTACCACTACCGCACCTCTCCAGCCCTACACTGCTGACTCCTCATCTTTACTACTAAAAAGCAAGTGAAAATTTTGATTTTGGAGGACAGACATTTTTTTTTTTTCTTGCACAAATACAATATAGCTTCCTCCTACCATCGGTAGTGAGGAAGCAAAAACAACAGGAAAAAAATAAATTTCAGCTTCAAAATAAGTACTTACATCACACCAATAGAGTACATATTAGAAAATCAACAAACATGTATTAAAATAAATTGTGCTATTCCCAGGTCCGTTTGACCTCAAGGATGACTATTTTCCTAGTTGTCTAGTTAGGAGTCCTGTTGTACTCCTCTTACTTTTATTATTATTATTTTTATTTTTTTTTTTTT
>JAEMON010000006.1:22736753-22761339 GCA_030264115.1 Lygus lineolaris
GATTTTTAGCTTTAGAGAATTTTTCGCTAACTGGACTTACCTTGCAGGCTTAGGGGATTTGGAAATGCCTCACCAATTGTAGGTAGAAGTTTTCTTTCTTGTCTTCTTTGACTTTCTTGCCGGGAGCGAATCCACAAGGGCAAGCGTCCGGATCCGGCTCGAAGGACCAAATGTAAGAATTGTTCCAGCCCTTACTTTAAGTTTCGACTTTACAATTAATACTGCGTTTTAGTTTCACAACTTTTAAGAGAATGATTTATTCAACATTTTGAACTGTAGTTAACATCAAAAAACATATGATGTTACTAACATCATTGGAGCCGCCTCATTTCCCAACACCACATATTGTTTTGGCCCTGGACAGCACATAGTTCGGTCCATCAGACCTCATTCCACGTTCGAATCTATTCAAGTATCTGTCCCAGTTGTTTGTTCATTTCCAAGTAAGTTAATCAGGTATGGATGTTTAACCTGTTGAATGCGATGGATTAGTATGGTTAGACTGGATAACACTTGCCCTACTCAGATCCTCGCGATGTCACGTAGGTATGTTGCCAAATCATAGACGAAGAAATTCTTTACACCTACCTAATGGTAATATTCGAGGCTCCCTAAGTTTCCATAGGTTGAAATAAGGTACATAATTTACTAGTATGGCATCCTTAGTCTGATTCTTTAAATGGAATAAAGAACCCTAAGTACCAGTAAATTGACCGTCAGAAATCAATGGTCTAGCAGAAATGGATGGTCTAGTAGTGAAGTGCGGGATGCATTGCGGTGGAGACAAGTTTCCCATAGTGTATATCCATATAAACCGCAACCCACACAAATCTTCCTCGTGGTCTCGCGCGTGATTGAGTGGCAGACAAGTCGATTTTGACGAACAGAGGCGAGAGGGTGGAGGTTGACACGGCATTTACACCGCATCCGACACTGGCGCTCCGACGGGCGGATCTGTCAACCTCCGTAATGTCCGACCCTTCCATCACATTCGGGCCAGATCCCTTCGCGATGGTCTTGATGGAGGCACGTCAAATTAAAGTGATGTATCACGTACTCCTCCGTCTCTTCTCATCCTGGCCCGAATCATCGCACGTTTCCATCACCATCGATGTTCGGTTGTCCACTGTCGGACATGTCGAATAGGCTGTAGAAGGGAGGATTGACTGGGTCCCTTTGACGGTGAAGTGACTCATCTGATCATGTGACCGAATTTTTACATCGACATGACATAATTTAATGGATCTGTCCATCATCAGCTCAATGGTAAAAATATAAGAAGACAGAGTGCTTCATAAAAACACTCATGGACATTGAAAAAAGTTCCATTCATGCAGCATGAGTTGATGAGCGAATTTTCAAAGAATAATTTTAACCGATTTGGTGGGTGATTCTTATAGGGAATTTCACGCTGATTCCGAATATACCATGTATTTATGTTCCTATGTTTAGGATGGTAATTCACACCAAAAGCCTCGAAAAACACGTATTTTTAAAGCGATTTTTGACTCTAAATTTTCAAAATTTGACCTTGGAGTACTCCAAAAATTCTGGCTTATGAACTCATCCCTTCTCTTGCTGTTATTGACATTTTAAAATTTTTTTGGATTTTTTATATCGATCCCTAGGGTAGTTATCGTCTGAAGTGACAGGCATATATAGGTTTTCCAAGTCAGATTGAGAATTTCCCAAATCAAATTGAGAATTTTCCAAATCAAATTGAAAATTTTCCAAATCAAATTGAGAACTTTTCATTTTTAACGACGAAACTACGAACAGTGACTATCCGTTAGTACTTATCAAAGAAATCGGAATTGCCCGTGTGCAGCCTCTTCCCTCACATTGTCGCTTCGTCCAGATGGCTGGAAACAATGAACAACTTGTCCCTTTTTCGAGAGGATTCGGAACTATTAGGACCACCGACTTCTCAAATTGGGTCATGGACATGATGATACAACTTCCAAAGGCAGCTGCTGGCATTCCACTTCACTAAAAGTGCTAATCTTCAATTTCATTTTAAATTTTTTTCTTCAAAGAAATGAATTTTAATTTATGTTAATTTTGTTCATTATTTTTTATTTTAATTTTATTTAATTTTTAATTTCAATTTTAAGTTATACTTATTTCAATTCTGCACTTTTTCATACTTAACACAACAACACTTAACAAAAACGGACTTAACAAAAATAAATGAATCTTTTTCCATCTTGCATTACTCATCCTTTCCGTCTCTTCTACAAAATATACCTGTCAAACAAATTTTCTTAGTTCTCAATTTAATTTGGAAAATTCTCAATTTGATTTGGAGAGTTCTCAATTTGATTTGGAAAATTCTCAATTTGATTTGGAAAGTTATCAATTTGATTTGGGAAGTTATCAATTTGATTTGGAAAATTCTTAATCTGACTTGGAAAACCTATATATAAATATGTATATAGGTATTTATACATTTTAAAAAATGTTAAATTTCAGGAATTGTTCTAGAATGGTCTGAAACGGATTTCCATGAAGAAAATTTTCAAAAATTTGCATTACAAAAATTTTGGAGTCATTGCAATAGCTTCATTTCTTCGAAAATTCGCTAAAAGTGTAAAAACCCTGTTAGTCTAGTTCACTAACAACTCACAATCATCAGTGTATTTCAATAGGAGATAGTATTTCAATCCAAATTTTGCCCAAGAAGATTTTTCTTCTTGTTTCTTTTTCATTTACAAGCCCGTCGAAAGTTTTGAGAGGTTTTTCGAGAGGTTCTCAAGAACATTGTCAAATCAATGCTAACATGGTGTGTACTAAATGTTAATGATCGTTAATAAATTTTCCTAATTAATGGTCCTCATGTTTGATTGTAGCATTATAATGTTTGGATTTAATTGTGAAACGGACCGTCATCGGGAACAACGTCCATCGAAATTGTTTCGCCACATTATTTCATCATACGGTTCAGAGCCTCGTCCGCTTCACATCACACGAAACCGCCGTATCAGGCGCGATTTATCGGCGTAAACAACGCTGTAGGTCGTAATTGTCGCATGACGTGGGAATATCCACGACCTCCTTTCAGTCTGAAGCTCCGATTGGTTTGATAATTGGTCAAACATGATCTCTCACTGTATACACTGAGAGGGAGGACCAACAACCGCCGAAACGTTGCACTTTGATGTGCCTTGAAACGTCTACCCACCATAGTCTCTACTGCTGGATGTAGGCCCTCCCTGTACAGACTCCAAAACCCCAGAATCTCGCCGTTCCTGTCACACGGACCAGTAATTTAATTAATTTCACCCCAATATCCCTAATTACGCGCCCGTACCCCTGAAAACCCGTGGAACTCGTTCTAACAACGAATTGTTATATTTGCTTTGTTTAACTTCAAAAGGAATAGGGTTTCCAATCGTAAAATAGAGTTCGTGTTTTGCCGAGTAGAAAATAATTGAAGTTGATGAGATTTGCAGGGAAAATTTTAATTATCTTAATCCATTTCCAATATTGCTCGTTTTAACCGGAAAACTCAAAAGCAGTGGATGACATCCAAATAAATTGTGCCTGCAGAACAAACAAATATCACAATTATAATCAGATCCCATTAAAAGGGTGGTTTGTTTTTCTATAAACATCGTCGGTAGTGGTGCACTTTGCCTTCGTTTGAACAACAATTCGTTTGATACAACTTCATAAAGTAGGAGAGATACAATTTTAATAAAAACAATCCATAGTTAGCAATTCAAACAGCATTAGCGATCACTTTCAGATATTCATTACAATGATTATAGTTGGTTATACTAGGGGGGAGTAGGGTAGTATTTTCCAGGAATGTATGTTCAAGAGTAGGATAATGTAAATAATACAGGCTGCATTCAATTCAAAATCTTTCATGTGGGGATCCGAATTCACAATGACACTCAAAAGCATTTTAAAACTCAATATTGTACTGTGCATAATTTTCATATCTATTGTTTTCTGAAACAACTTCAATCAAATAATTCAATAAAGAACCTTGATTAAAAAATAGGGAAGGTCAAACTCAACTTTTCATATCTTGTGCATTTCATTTATGATTATTAGGATTGGATTAACATAATGATAATAAATCTTTTAAAAAGTTGTGCTTTGTGGAATGGAAATTTAATTAATGGAGTTGATGAAATCAATTAAACGGTATTTGTTTTGATTTGCGTATAATTCGAAATATAAAGGCAATCGAACTCCAATCCTGGGCTCTTCTTGGGTAAGAATCGCTCATTCTTCCAGTGGGTCCTTCCGATTCCGAAAAGGGGCTATGGCAAAATTAAGGTTCTCTGGGTTATGAGAAATAGTATGCTTTACATATCATCGATTTTTTTAATTTGCTTTCGGATTCATTGGTTATTTTTCTGCATACCTTTCCCCTTTTTTTCGATAGGCTATTGGTATCGTAGTATGAGTTTGTGCAAATCTACGTCGAAGAAGAGCTTGTCCACCTCCTTTTCCAATAATCTATTGTCATCGAAACCCCCCTTCACCCGCTCGTCACCAAAGGAGTTTTGCCCTCCCAGGTGTCGAAAGGTGATATTTTGGAGAGTAACGTTTTGCAGCGTTTTAACAAAAGTTTAAAACATTTAAGAGCAGCCAGATTACCCATCATTTTTTTTTTTTTTTTTAAGTGAGACACAGAATGAGAAACGAGGGTGGGGGTTTGTTACATTAATTTCTTACTTTTGGCTTTCTTTCTTCTTCATATTTTTTTCTTTCTAAGTCTCCCCATGGAGTCCATGGCCGCTTCGTCTTCAAGGCGAGTGACCTGTCTTCGAGGGCCTCTGAGTGCCACCTGTGAGTAAGGCTTGGACCACTTTTCTGAGAGGATGTTGTCCAGCCTCTTCAAGAAGGACGCGTATTCTTTGTGCGGTACACCGTCGCATGAGACAACGAGTGTGGTGAAAGAACCTCGTAGGTCTTCACTCATGTTCTATCGTACTTGGCATGTTTTGTACTTGCAGCATGCTGGGAGATGGTGGACCAGTCCCGGGATACGTAAGAAGCAGCGTCGGCGTTTACAGCAAATTTCTTTCGGAAAGTGACCGTGTTCTACTAGTCTAAACGTCTAAACCCAAAAACTCCTCAACAAATTTAGTTGGGACATTTTCTCTCTGACACCTTAGTCTTCAGGCCTTCGTACCCTCGGAATATCATCTTTTTCCGAAGTTGAAGGCTACCTAAGAGGACGAAACGAGCAGCTGAAAGCAACAGCTTTTGGATGTATGTGGAGGGGGTAGGCATGGGCCTCTCTACGAGAAGGTTCGGACGAATTCGTACCATGATAAGAAAAGTGCATTTGAAAAAATGGGGACTAAGGAAAAAAATAGGTAGACTGTAGAATTAAAAAAATCAATTAAATAATGTATATTTACTAGATATTTCTTATAGCCCTGAGAATCTTAATTTTGGCGTAGCGCATAGGTATTCCTCGTACGTTCAGCAAGAATTATCGTAAAGGTTCATGAATGATCGTGGGATTTCAGCGCCCAAAACCTCGCACAAAGACCAGAGAAGAGGTCCTTCAAAGCCTCCGTTCCTTCCGACTATCCGTCCACCTCCCCTCCTTATTCTTCCTTCGCTCAGCCTTTTACAAAGTTCTCCCCCAACCCGCGGGGTTTTTGATTTACGCCCAACCTATAGGTTCACTAATCAGCTACTCCCTTATATATAGTTGTAAATCATTCGACCCAGTTATGTACGGACTGAGCTTCATCTACGCATCATACGACGTGAATTTATGGCTCTGCCGCTGACCCCCGGCTCCCAGCATCTCTACAAAGATAGTTCTCCCGACTCAATTCCGTCTGCTTCTCTTTCCAGAACCCCCTCGACGTTCATAAAACACTTTTTTTCGGTGCCTCTTAAAAGAACAAACTTGTATAACATTCTTTCAACGTTTATAATTTGGTTGGCCGACTCTGGAAAGGAGGTTTCTCTTTGGAGCCGGTCGTCGCCTTAATTCAACTAAATCTGTTTCAACATTTTTATTGGATTCTTATAGATTAGTGTTGTGTTGAAATGAGTTTCGAAATAGAAATGTTTTACAAATTGAATGTGACTGAGTTCCATAAATAAATTCTAGTTTCAAAAACGGTCGTACGAGGGGCATTATAATCCGCTGCCTACGAACAGGTGGACCATGAAACTATAGCGCATTGATTTCGTGGAACAAAAGCCTCTACAGGGTTGAGAAATATCAAACTAGCCTCTGCAAGAAGACCAAGGGTCGAAGGCACCTACAGGTTCCCATAAAAGGTAATATAAAATATATCTTTTATGAGCTCCGTGGATCAATGTCAACGGATCAGGCCAAACCCAGCAAGTACACTTGGCGCAAATCTACTAAAATGCACAGAGATGCAATCAATGGCATTCTCAGTGGGAAATGGTCCGGGCATGAAAGGTACGTCATCCACGATAGATAGTAAAAGCAGTAACTCCTCGACCAACGGAGGTACCTATTTTATTGAATTCAAACCGTTGAGAGCACAACAGGATACTGCCAGTAAAATCCTGGTTTTATTAAAGACGAAGTGATTATAAGATGAATTATTATTCGCTTCCAAGAGATACGTAGCTGGAACAGAGAACCCTCGACCACTCAACCAGATAACTAACGATGATTCGGCGTGTTTTTAATGGAAAGGAATTAACATTGAAATGCGATCTCCAGGCCTACTAGCAGACTTGTAAAGTATATCACAAATGAAAAGGGGAGTTATCTATCGTGGAAATCGAGTTCAGTAAGAAATAGCAACCCGTCTTGAAGCAGGGTTTGGTTGGGAACACAGGAGATAAGTCGTGAAGTGCGGAAAGGTCGAATAAGATATTTTTCATTGGGTCATCTTCTGAGCTTGGTGCAGGAAAGAGGATTAAAACTGCGTGCGTCGAAGACATTGTTGTTTATGAGGTAGAGGAGAAAGATATCAAGGGATACATGAGAGAGACAGTACATGTTTTTCGAAAGGGTCGTGTGATTCCAGGCAGTTACTCCCAGTGAGATTCCTTCTACCATATATTTTTTCCTCCGCGTAGCGCCAAATGAAATAACAAACCTTAGCGCAGTCTATGTGTCGGGGAAAGCAGTTAGATAACTCGGTTTTGATGCTGGAACAGCTCCCTTCCACCTAAGGGCCCCATTACCTGGGAAAACGGACAGGTCCGTGGTTGTAATAACGTTTCGTGAAAACGCGAGTTATTGTCGAACATAAAGATGACACTCCCGAACAGCTTTTACCGATAAGAAAAGAACCAGACGCTGAAGCGGGGGTCCACCGATAAAGTAACGTATTCCGGGAGTATGCTAATGCGAAGGTATATCAGGGCTGTCGGGTGGTGACCGTTTGGGGGTTTATGCTCGACGGTTGATAAATCAGAGGATGTGGGCATTTTCTGTTAATTTATAGGATATTGAGAGTAGTGATGGAGGAAGGGGAATGCTTATAAGCGTTTGATGGACGGTGACACGATCCGTGCCGGGGTCCTTTCAGCCTAAATCATTGGCTCATTAGGTATTCATCGGAGCGCCAATCAAACTCCGCCTCATTTCAAACTGTTATAATCCTAACCACAATTTCCTAACGCCAGCGTTATGTTATACGCCTCATGCTCAACTTTGGGAGTAACTTCACTCAGAGAGTTATGGTTATACCTGCCAACAATTGTTAGGTGGACATAACTCATTTTATCTATTTCCACGAGCATCGATGCGAAGGAAAATATTAATTTCCATCTTGAGCCCAGACTCCGCAGTGAAACATATCATTTTGACAGATGTTCAAGTCCTACAAAGTTGTTTTTCTTGGTTTAATGAATGTCAATGCCAGCGTATATTAAGAATACAAATGAACGAATGTAAAATAAGTCACGCTTTGTGTAAGCTATGTGCATTTTTAACTCATACGTATCAGCCCCCCCCCCCTTATAGCGAATTATTGGACAATTATGGTAAATTCTTCACCGTTAATTGTACAGTTGGCATTCGTTTTCGCACAATGTATTTGAAACTATATACGTTCATTACAATGCTATAAGGTGTATAACATCAAAGCACTATGCATCTCATTGTATACCAATGCTCTACCCAGAAATCAAAGTGTTTTCCTTACACAATAAATTACCTACTACTTTATTTATGTATATTATAGTCACCATTTTTCACCATTCGTTCCGATCCTGATCCACTCAACCGACTCAAATCATTCCGGCATCGTTGATTGCATTGACGTTAAATTGCATTAGGTATTATTATCCCATCCGATTTCGACGTAACAATTTTAAGATTTAAAAAAAATTTCGTTTTTACGAACATGTTCAATAATAATCAATCCTCGTCGTTTGAGGAAGGCTAATTAATTTCACGATGAACGAAGAGGGTTTGTGAAATCTGCTAGGTACTCCGCATTAGATAGCCTACCTAGCAATCTGGAACGTGTCGATCATTTCTTTGCCACAATGGCCATATTTGGTTTGACCATTAATTTGAAGCATTCATTCTTAGATTGTCATTTAAACTTAGAGAGTGTTGTTGATGGCAGATCTAGGAAGCTCTATGGCTTTTCTGGAACGCGTAGTCTGCGTTATCTACACAAGTAACTTTTCTAGCTTTACGAAATACACGAGTATCCTTGAACATTCACTGGTGAACAAGTGCGGCAAATGCTGTACATTAATTTAGAAGTCATGAAATCGTTGCGTTTTTCCAAAAATAATGAGTTACCAAGTAAAGTAGATTTCAACGGTTGTAATCATTAGTTACAAACAAGAACTGAAGGTACATCAGCGAAAACACAGCTTATATATAGTCACAGGGGAAAGGGAACTTGCCCCCTGCAACACTCGCTCAGTTTTTCCCCTTCATAATATCCTCACCAGCGATTGAGCCCTCCTTTCACATTGTCTGCCCTTGAATGGCATAGGTTATTCCTCCCGGCTCCCTTTCACTTCTCTCAGCCAATAGGATTCTAGTTCCTTTCCAACCCCCATGACTGTGCAACCCTCCCTTTCGCTTTTCTATCCCTTCACTTTCATCGATTAATATGACTCATGTTCCCTTTCTCCAGTGACTATATAGCCTGTGGTTTCTCTTAAGTACCTTCACTTCTTGTTTGTTATTGATGATAACCTAACCATCGAAATCGATTCAACTTTTTAACACATTATTTTAGTGGAGAAAGACACCGTTTTCATCAACGTATCAATATTATTTAGTTTGTAAATGTTGTATAGACGGTTAGGTCATTATCAGTATCAAAGGAGAATTCCGATTTTCTTTTTATTGAAATGCTCTTCAACTTCATGGCTAGTGATTTAGTTCGTAAAGGGATCTCATATCAACTATCGAGTAAATGAGTACGTGGAAACGTGACACCTCGCTATCAATCTTCCAAGAAGACGTTTCTGCAAACAATAAGCATTAACCGACAATGAATAGCTGCTTCCCTCAACGTAGCCCTTCCTTTAATCAGTTAGACTAGAAGCATCGGAGCCGTTCGGAAGATCCGTCAGATATTTATGGGCCTGAGGGAAGCAGCGACATGATCCCCTTTTAATTTATCTAAGCTGCCGTTATGTGATTGGCCAAGGGTAGGAACCGAAGCCCTGCCGGTGATAGGAGCTTGATGTGAGTTATGGTTAAAAGGGGCTGATTAGCAGGCCTTCCCACCTTAGTAAATCAAACTAGGCAACCTTCCGGAGGAGGGGAAAAGCCTTTCTATCTTGAGAGGAGCACTTTCATTTAAATTGAATATTAGGGAGCGATCCGATGTTGCCAAGTAATAATTTCGAAACGAAAAGCTTACCCACCAAACATTAACTGGCTCCCCCTCCCGATTTTTAATGTAAAATCAACAAACATTCGACTGTGAGATAGCCTTAAATCACACGAATTGTCAAGGGGGACAGGAGTTTCGATGGAACTTTATCTATATTATAATCATCAGTGTGCACAAAGGCAATAAATTAAAATTATCTGCGATAGCTCTGATAAGCTGGGAAAGACGAATCGAATGAGACCCTTCGCGAGGCTCTATATGGAATGATGACATTTTTTAGGGACTTATCTCGTCCAACATGATTTTAGGAATCATCGGATGGACCACTGGATGAATGGTTCAATTAAGGTGTCAGTGAATGTACTCAAGAAAAGAGGAAAGATACTAAATAGATGGTATAAAATACCATGCACTGGTTTTCAAGGAAGGATAGAGGCTGATCGGAAAACTGACCACTCCACATGATTCAGCGTGAAAAATACCATACGGTGCTGCCAACTCAGGGGATTTATCCCTCTGTGGAGGATTTTTGAGAGATCTCACTGTGGGTCGAAAGGGTCTGAGGGTTTTTTTGGGGTAATTTTTGGTCTTCTCTGCCAATATTTGATTAATACTTATTTCATTGTCATTTTATGTGAAACGTGGGCCCTTGAAGATCCAGCACCTCCCAAATAGGATATACCCCACAGTATTATGCAGATACCAAAAAATCTTTGATCGAAAATGATGGACAATTTTCACAATAGCTCATTTCATTAGAAGAAGTGTGTTTTCCGACATCGGAAGTGGTTTTTGGAAAATTCACTATTTCGAAATTTGTGACCAACTCCAACAATATTATGATACAAATTCTTTTCAGAATAATCTAAAGCGTGGGGGATGTTTGGGGGTTATGGACGATTTTCTGGTGGATTTGGGGGAATTTTTTGGACGGGTTGGCAACACTGAACATGCAACATCACATCCACAAAACACGGATTTTTCGTTTGCTACCAATTCGCTCCTTTTTTGTGTATCTTCTTACTCACTCAAAAATTCAAGTTACGGATTATTTATTCATGAAATGTTGCGTAGGATCTAAATCTAAAATAGAATATGGGGATTTATGTCTGATATAAGGAAGTTGATGCGAAAAATTGCGCATACGATTTTTTCTTGTGAAAATTGCTCTGCACATCCTTCTTTTTGATAAGTTAATTAATTGATTCATGGAAAAAGTGGAAGGGTTCACGTTAAATGGACGAATACAAGTACAGGTTATTCTAAAAGAGACCCCCAATTATACGTTGTTCGGTTAGTACTGACGGTAGTATCTACTATAGAGAGCACTTATCAACATGCGCATATCAATTTTCAATTTCGAGTACAGACGATACCAAGTGAAGGAAGCTTCTCATTGTTACTGATGCAGAAGATATGTCCTGAACGTGGGACGGCGTACCGTTGTGGACGGTTGCGTTTTGGGTCCTCAAGACTTCAACAAGGCAACCACTCAGCCCCCGTGAATAATTGGGCACCGGCCCGAAAGACTTATGTCTTTTTAATGTTGATTCGATCGAGAGACCTCTCCCAAACTTTACCCAGGCTGGGCGAGACACGGGAAATACGGTACCTACATTGCCTCTTGTATCTTAATCAGGGCGAACGGCTGGTTTAAAGCTTTGTGAGGAAAGCGGGAGAGGAGTAGATCATTGCCGGATTTAAAATTTTAATTAGAGTCCCTATCCATAGGAATGAATGAGACGGGACCCCACTCGATATCTTGAAGGAGGTCCCAGCGGTTCGGGTGGTTTGGTACCACCGGGTGTGATTCAATCTCGTGGGGTCTTCCGGACTATACCAGTCTTACCAACCAAGAATTAGGTGCATCGTCCTGTGTATGATCAGGTGGAATGAAAGCCTCTCAATATTGGACTTAATAAGTGCCACACACAATACCAGTGGTTCAGGGCTTTCGCGCAGTTTTCAAAATGTCATCGAGTACATAATTCCAATGAGATGAATCAGACTTATCGGAATATCACGTTTCCTGAAGTGCTGTAAATACAAACAGCGAAATCTACAGATTCTTCTGTGTTTCATACATGTTTAAACTAGAACGTAATATATATTATGAACAACTAAGGTTTCTTTATAAATGAATAAGTACAGAAAAACCGTTCGACCGTGAATACCTACGGAACTAGGGAAAATATTCGCTATGGAGAGGTTTTAACTACAGGGAGAGGGCTCCCCTCCTAATAGCGGATTTTTCCTGTTTTTTCGCTATGGGGAGGTTTCAAAAGAAAAAGTTCCATTCATGCAGCATGACTTGATGAGCGAATTTTCAAAGAATAATTTTAACAGATTTGGTGGGTGATTCTTATAGGAAATTTCACGCTGACTCCGAATATACCATAATTATGTTTCTCTGTTTAGGATGGTAGGTAATGTATACCAAAAACCTGAAAAAACAAGTTTTTTAGCTATTTTTCACTCTAAATTTCCAAACTTTGACCCCTTGGAATACTCCAAAAATTCTGACCAACGAACTCATCCTTTCTTTTGATATTATTGACATTTACATTTTTTTATTTTTTTTTTATTTTTTATCTCGATTCCTCGGTCAGCTATTGTCTGGATGTATATGAAAAGGTTTTTAATCTCAGGAGTCGTTTTAGAATGGTTTGAAACGGATTCCCGTGGAGAAAATTTTCAAAAATTTGCATTAATAAAATTTTGAAACCATTCTAATAGCTTCATTTTCTTCGTAAATTCGCTAAAAGCTGCCAGAAAGTGGTAAATTTGCACTCTTGCAGGTGGCATGGCTCGTACGAAACTGCGGTGAATTATTTAAAATGATCAGTATGTAACTTGAACAACGACCTTTGGTTACAAATCTCAAACCAAACAGAAGAGGGGTTCAAAACAACAACAAAATTCGCTGGTCTGATACATTAACACTGCTGCATCGAGAGGTTTCGCTCGAGAGTGCCTTTGATTTGCCTGTACTTGTGGTCGAGACCGTAAACAAACCTCTTTACCTGGAGGTTTTCGCTATCGAGAGGTGTTCGCTAAGGGAGGTTTCACTGTACCTAGGTATTTGTTGGTCAACAGCTGAACTGCTGACTCTGGCTGTCAGCCTGGCTTTGGTCTACGGTCTCTGATAGTATTGCGATAAGAAAAATATCCCATCAATCCTACTTATATATTCAACAACATATAGTCAGTATCAGTACTGTATGGGCAGGGCAAGCAAAGGGGGATCTACATAATATTAAAAGTTTCTGCAAAAATCATAGATAAGTATACTTGCAAAATACAAACATTTCAAAATTAGCTGGAAAACATACAGCTAACATACTTCGCTCGAAGCAAGTCATTTCTGAAGAGAGCAGCCAAACAATGTATTTTGGAAACTTATTTCTACGTCCATCCCTCCATTAAAAGACGCGTTCGAACGAATGTTACAACGTGACAGTGGTAGGTAATAGAAAACCACAAATCATGTTCACCGAACGTACGGTCCATCTCGAAAGTGAATGTTGATAAAATATAGCCATCCTGCAGGAAAAGAGAATTTATAAAGTCCACCGATAATAACGTGTTCCTCCACGTCGGTTCCCAATATCATAACCTCTTTAAAGATTCGTTATCGGTCTTATTACCAAGATTTATCATAACGGGGTGGATATTAATGGATCAGTAATTAATATGTTGGGTCGAACGGACACGATAATTCCTGGTTGTCCGCATCGAGAGGGGCTGACGCTGACGTAGACAAACCGTCGTTGAACAAGAACGTTGTAATTATACTGCAGGACCTATTCGGACCCCAAACAAGGATTTCTTTTCCATTGAGAAATGGAAAAGAATTACCCGCCAAGTTTTGAAGGATTGGTAATGCTTCGCCTACACATATGTACTGATAAGGTTTTATCGATGAGGTCTATAGTGGATTTATCCCCTGGATTAGTTAGACATTATTTCAAAGTTCGATCGATAACCTATTAATAAGTGTTTTATTTACCTTAGTAACATTTATATCCCAATTCGAGTAAGTGGGAAAGAGATCACATAGACATCTATCACTCGTAGGAATGGGGAATCAGTAAAAAAGTGTCGATTTTGAATCGATTCCAGAAATCGATTTAAAAGAAAGAAATTTCTAAAAAAATCGGAAGTGGAAACAGGTGTTAAGGTGTCTTACTCCTAAAGCAATGAACAAAAACTTTTCCACTAGGTATACTTAAAAATGTATTTAAAAAACATCTAGTGCGAGGCTTCACATTACTTTCCTCGCCCGTAGAAACCTGAAAAATTGCTATTTTTGTGGGCTTAACGCTGGTTTTGGCCCTCAGGATATTTTTGTGGAGATGAGTGGTATTGGAACTCGTTTTTACTCTGTTGAAGAGAAAGTCATTAGCATTTCATCAACATTGTTAGAGTAGTTTGGGAGAAAAGGTTAAAAAGTTGATAAAAACGACGTTTTTCACTTGTTTTGCTCAGTTTCTCCCTCTAATAATTGACCTAGAGGGCTGCAATTCTTATTGCCACACGCTCATAAATGTAGAAACAATTTTTTAAAAAATCGTAATTGAAGAATCGATTCAGATAAAATTCGGCAACCCAAGTATCTAATCAAAAACCCGATTTTTTAACATATATAATTTTTTTTTAAATCGGTTAATTGTTCCCCATCCCTAACCACTTGGATCAATACATAATATAGGTATTATTTTTGTGAATTAATCGACCGTTAAGATAACATGTTCTCTCTTCAAATTAGTCTGGATGCGGCCAGGTCAGGAAAAAGGACAATACTGTTCAGTTCATCATCCCTTTAATTCGAAGTTTCATACTTTCCTGTGGATGGCCCAATCTTGACTGACTCTTGTATTTTTTTATCCCCTTACTTTTCTCACAACAGGTTAGTTTGGGTACCTTCCTTCCTTATGTTTACTGCTCTCCTAGTCATCTTCCTGTACCTACTGTAATGTGTCCCTGTATCATTTCCAACTGTATGCCGATAGTAATTATTTTTGGTTTTGCTCAATTTGCCACAGTTTGTTGTACCTACTCGCTTCTCTAGAAAGATTGTTCCTGACCTTCCTCATCCATGGACCTTTTCAGAAGGTTTACTTCTTTCAACGAGTAATTGTTTACCTATTTTTCTTCTTTCTTTGGTAGTTTATGTTTGTTTGTTTGTTTGTTTATTTTGGCAAAGACAGAAAAATAATCAAAATAATACAATAAATAAGAAGAGACTTCATAATTAACAAACAGAAAAGTGACATAATTAACAAAAATAACTTTGTAATTATATAATTGAAAATTACATACAATAAGTAAAAAATCAAGGTGAACAATCAAATAAATATAGATTAAATCAAGAAAGGCAAGGGGGGTTCTGTCATTGCCCACCATGAGAATACGTTCATAGGAACTTGTGCTCTCAAGGTGGAATTCATCCTGACCTCATCGATTCCCTAGGTATTGCAATAATGCAAAATAATCGAGAAAACTATTTTAAATGAAGTAAATGAAATAAAATAAAATAAAAACCGTCATTAAGAAATAGATAGGAAAGGTATGATTTATTGCTTAATACTTTCAGGGTTTGAAAATGTTTTATGTTTATCCTTTTTTCTTTTTAATCAGACTTTAATTGTTGTTGTAAGCTTTGCTTGATGCTTGTTGGTTGTTTCTAACTTGAAGATGAGAGCGTCGGAAACGTCGAATTAAAGGTATGATGAACTGAACAGTATTGTCCTTTTTCCTACCTTGCCGCATCCCTACTTATTTAAGGAGAGAACATAATCTAGAACAAACAGTCATGATCGAATTCTCCTGAATACGTTTTGGAAAACAGACAAATTGTAATAGACTGAATAAATGGGTTAATCAAATGTCGCCCTGTTCAATTGAAAACTTCGAAAAAGTACACAACTGTAAAACACTGTGTTAAATGTGATGGTGGAAGAAAATCCCGTATTTCGTGAGACTGGTAGACTGGAACGTGGGCAGACAAAAGAGAGAAAACTTTGAGTGATGCGACGGGCATTGGAGATCGGAGTGACCAACACGTCTTGTGATGTCATTAGCTCTAAGGAGTTCGTTCCCTCTTTTTTGTCCCCCTGATAAGAACCAGCCTCGAGGGATTATCCGGGGCCTTTCCATTGGATACTTTAGATTAAAATTTGACTTTGGAGGTGGCGATAAAATAGCCACTGGCACTAATGCCCCTTCTCACGGTAATTGTTATTGCCCAGGGCGGAGGAGCTTGTGGACTTGGGAGGGAAGGTTGCGCTATTACTCCAAACTTGAAAATAATTCATTCCATTTTTGTTCACGTTTTTCGTCTCTTCCGGTGACTCGCGTGGAGACTGAAGATTGTATTGTCACTAAACCTGAGATAAAAATAATGAATAGTAATCATAAAAGACTGAGGCAGACATTGAGTCGAGCGAAGGAAGGAAACATTTTTGAACTAAACATCCATTTGGATTAAGTCTCTGGGCTGCACACACCTTGATATTTGCAATCTCGGTAAGTGCAAACTCGATAAGTGAACATCGTCGACAAAGAGAACCGTCAAAATCGGAAGCAAAACTGGGAAGATGTGGAGAAAAGAAGAGAAAAGTTCCATTCATGCAGCATGGGTTGATGAGCGAATTTTCAAAGAATAATTTTAACCGATTTGGTGGGTGATTCTTATAGGGAATTTCGCGCTGATTCCAAATACACCATAAAGTTCGTATGTTTAAGATGGTAATTGACACCAAAAACCTGAAAAAACACGTTTTTTAAAGCGATTTTTTACTCTAAATCTCCAAAATTTGACCCCTTGGATTACTCCAAAAATTCTGGTCAATGAACTCATTCGATATTATTGACATTTAAAAAAAATTGGATTTTTTATCCCGATTCCAAGGTCAGATATCGTCTGGTGTGACACACATGTACATATGAAAAAGTGTTAAATTTCAGGAATCGCTTTGGACTGGTCTAGAACGGATTTCCATGAAGAAAATTTTCAAAAATTTGTATCACTAAAATTTTGAAGCCATTGTAATAGCTTCATTTTCCTCGAAAATTCGCTACAGGTACTTTAGAAAACTCATAGAAAAAGCTAAAAAAAAAAAAAAAAATAATAATAAAGAGAAGAAGGAAGAATTTGAGGTATTGCATGCGTTTTTGAAGATTTGCCTACTTATTAGGTCATGATGTATAACTCTATGTGCTTCCTTTTTCGTAGTTACTTTTTGTGCTTTATTTTGAACAAATGTTGTCTAAGATCGACCTTTTTCAAATCTCATGCAAGGTTTGCAGGTGTGAAAGCTCTTTACGAGTAAACTAAGTTTTTATCGATCTTGTCTATTCGGTTCCTCACACATCTTACTCAGAATACCTACTAATACGGCGTTGATGTGTGATACCTACTAGGTCTTTGGGATTCAACCTACTCTTTAATCATGTCACGATTAACACCCTTAACGGTTCGTACATGAGAAATCGATGGACGAGATTATTACGAAAGAAATTCTAGCGGGAGGAGGATCCCAAAAATGAATCATTCTGATCGATGGGGTTCCATTTTCCGCATTGAGGTTCGAGCTTTAATTAGAATGATTGACCGAGAAAATGATAATGATTCGTTGATCAGGCCCATTTGTCAAGCCGCTGATGTATTCTGAGTGGCTCCCGGTTTCATAACAGTCTCGGGTGCATCAATCTTTTCTTCATCCACGGTTTTTACAGTTTTCAAAACCATACGCGCTCATATTAATGGGTGCCATCCATCAGGTTGGATTCGCGTTACTACGCACCTACGCAGGTTTTGGAGGTGGTGGTGGTAATTTAAATACCGGGCAAATCCAATTTATTCCTACTTCCTTCAACTGTTCCTAAACATAGAAGCAGGTATGAGTAAATTTTTAGACGGCAGATATCGATATTATTAATGAAAGATTTTTTAAAGTGGTTTTACATTGCGTTGCACAGCATTCTACGATTAGTTTTGGTTGAAATGGGGAACTTGCAAGGGTAGGAATTTGGCCTTTCGAGCACCAAAATCTGAATCAGCGTCTTTGAAAACCCAATTGTGCCAATTTTCAGCTTGAAATTACGTCAGGTTTGCCTAGAAAACGGATTGAAAGAAATCGCGTGATGTCATTTAGTTTGAAATTACAAGTCTGATTTTCGGGAAGTTGCAATCGTCGCCCCCTCTTGTAGTACCTTTTAGGAAAGCCCTCACTAAGATCTTTTAGGCGTCAGAATTAGAAATGACCATTCAAGTCCCCCATTGATTTGTTGCATCGCTGACGTTGGTGCCTAGGTGAAATCGATCCCTCGCTCAGTGTCCAACTCTCAATATCTCTCAATATAAGTTTCGTACCATTGGTCTAACAAAGGGCCAGACTGTCATGCAGTTAACATCTAAGTAATCCAATTCAAACATTATTGCTAACCCTGGACCTGGGTAATCAAGAAAGTTAGATCTACGATAACTATACATACAATAGCTGGTAGTTGGTATGCATGGTTTGAGCTATCAGAACGGGTAGAACTCTTGTAGCCTCTCTCCGAGAACTTACTTTGCTCTCCAAAGAAACTAAGTCCAAATCCTATGGGGTCTTCCTGAGTTTGACAGATTCAGGAATACTTCCCTAATTTTATATTCGTATTAGATCGGCTTTTAAAAAGTTCGGAGCTCCGACATCCCCTTTCTGAAATGCAAAATAATATTCCATATATAGTTTAGGCAAATTTATAACAATAATCAAACCCTTCCGTCGGGTTCACTCTGGTTGAGAGACTGAAACAGACACAAACTGATTCCAGTATCGATTTTACAGGTAATTTGCAACAAAAAGTGTCTCTTATAGTTTTTTTTTACCCCTTGTTTTCTTGAGTTTTCTTACTTTTAAGATTTCGTTTTTTTCGACTTTTCATCACTAAAAAATCCATAACTTACAGAGTTTCTATAAGAAAGGCCCAATAACTATCTTCAACAGGTGATTTTTACGGCTAAAAACTCAGCCCAAAGTTCAAATTGTGAGGATTTCCCGAAATTCGACTTTTCTTACGCGCATCCGTTTGCTTTTGAACTGATTCTATTGAGCTAGGCACTCAGCAGGCAAAAACGTCCGCAGGTGCTCAGCTCCCCTAAGGTGTTTTTATTTATTTTTTTTTTTTTTTAGTTTTAGTGCACGAAGGGAGAAAATTGCGTTCTGCAAAAAACGTGGGGTTTTCAAGGTAAGTTTAAGGTAAGGTTTAGGGTGTTGAGAAGCTGACAATGACTGGAAGAGCATAGTATCGTTTTCCACATAATTTTTTGACTGAATTTGAAATTTGACTGATTTTTTTTTTTTATAGAAATTTTCCTCTGATCAACGTGGAAAATTGGGCTATTTCTGAGCAATAATATTTGAGAAAAATCAATAAACACTCATATTTAGCTAAAAGTAGGTCGGTGGTGTTAACATGTAGAAAAAATCGACTATTTTTCTCGGAAAATCAATTTTTCATCAGTCAAAATGAATTAGGAGAGTCACCATTCGATTCAGCGTGAAAGATCACGTGGAAAACTATACTTAAGTCCTCCAGTCATAGTCAGGTCGTCAACTCCCTAAAACACTCAATAGGATCGGTTTCGAAGTGAACGGATAGGTACCTATTTGAAAAAAAATTCTAATTTGAGGAACTCCCCGAAATTTGAACTTTGTGCCAAGTTTTTAGCCGTAGGAATCAACCGTTCAATGAATCAAGATAATTAGTAGGCCTTTCTTATAGAAAACGTAATGCTAGAATGCTAGAATGGATTCCTGAAGTTTGTCCTAACTTTTGTCCCAAGTTTGTCCAGTAGACAGCCTGTATAGGGAGAGAATAATGTAATATTCTAGTTGATATATCAATCGTCATCAACGATCTGAAACATACCTAATAAGAAAAACGCAATATAGAAGCACGAATTTCAATTTTTCTGAACAGACAGAACAACGATATTATCAATATACTTGTGTTAAATACAGAAATATTGGATTTCTCATATAACATTTTCGACCATACACTAAGTACTTTCAGCCAATGTACCTCATACCTGGCGGTCTTATAGTGTTAACTTTGTCCATATTGTTGGAATTACGTCACACGTTGACCGTGAAAATACATAATGAATAAAATTTTATAAAAATATATAGGTATATATGAGCACTCTTTTCAATCCCCACTTACTTGGAAGGGTAGGTAGAGAATTTATCGTCCGTCAACATCACACCTTTCATGATGTCTTACGTTTCTCACAATCCAAGTCCCTCCGTACCCTGCAATTTCGAGTGGGGTTTTATTTTGATTAGTTACCCAATTAAAAATGATACTTCGTACAACGCGGTTCCATGTCTACAACATTCCCATTGCAGTAACCCCTTTTGCTGTCTCGGGTCGTCGGGTACCTTCCAGAAATGGAAAAAAATCATCTCCACGAAGTGATTCATACGACCCTCCGCCCATCCCCACCCTCGAGGGACGTGCGTCGGCTCTTCCCGGGCACCTTGATTTATATTTTTAATTACCCAACTAATTCTCTCCTCGGATCGACTCACAAGTATTGGAACATGGCCCCACCTGAGCTGGCCTATTATTACGTTTGAACTGCGTGAGAAGGAACGGATCGAATAAATCAATCAACGGCGTTTCCATCAACTTTTTTGTTCGTTTAATCGTTAGATCGAAGATATTAATCGTCCCTTGATCGAAATATGTGTACGGACGAGGTAGGAGCTATGGGTTTCAATTCGAGAGTAGTGAAGTTTTTTTACCCGTTTCTTTCCACGCGTTATTTTATTTTTATTTTCGAATCCGGAGTGTATATAATTGTTCGAGGATTGTGCGTTTAATTGAATCACAAATAAATCATTTTTTGATTCTCTGTTGGTTAACTAACCATTCACAAATAACCAATCAAACGAAACCGTTTGATTATATATGTATTCACCAATCCGTCAAAGTCTAGATTGAATCACGCCGAGAACACGAGATACGATTGAATAAGAGACCAAAATTTAATTAAAACACAACTTACCAATCGCGATTAATAATATTGGAAATAGCGTAGCTCTGAGTTCAAACGAGTTAGGGCGTAGCTAAAAATAATTCACTAATTCGATTGGATTTCATTAAATGATGAGGATAAATCTACGTAGTACAATTTTGGACGTATACCTAGATAGGTATATTGTCAAAGTGCTGTAGGCTTAAGCTGATGATGGGTGAGGAGTGATAATGAACCACGAATTTTATACCAAATAAATCGATTCCAGTGAAATCCACACACATGGGGAGAATCGGGAGGACATGCTGAGTGGTTATGGCGATTTCCTCGGTTCAAGGGGCAAAATAAACCTGAGAGTCAAGCATTAGTGTGCATCAGTTGGGAAATTGAAAATGATAAGTAAGGGTACCTAAACCAATACATCAACACTTAGAGCGCCATATGTATCAATCTGATACAATCTTAGTTCACACCAGGAGGCCATTGTATCAAAACGATACAAGAGTCGGGGGTCGGTTTGAAGCTCTTTGTAGCATCCTGATGCAAGGTCACTCGTGTTGTGACCTTTTCTGGTTTCACACTGTCACTTAGCACCGTTGGCCCGAGCAAACTGTGCAACAGCAACAATGACAACCTGATGAGCAACAAGCGACAAGTCCTTATCAACCGGAGTAACTCGAAGGAGAAGAATGAGGTTTTTCCTCAATTCCTCATTTTTCAATGAACTTTTGAATGAGGAGTCTTATTTTCTCATTTTTCTCCCTGGAAACTCGGGGAAAATAACTTGTCTCATACGTATTCAAACTGGCCCTGGACCGGGAAAAAACATAAATTCACAGCTGGAGGCCATGTGTATCAATTTGATACAACTGCCATTTTGGCTGAATTATGTATTGATCATAGCGGAAAAATTAATAAAAACGTAATAGAGGGTCATACAAATGTAATCAAATTGAAAAAACGGTTTGGCCTGGAGGTGACTTAACCCCCAAGTGACGTGGCCTGGGGGGAACTTCCTGTTTTTTCGGCCTGAAGTGTTAAAATTTTGTGAGTGTTGCACTTCCTTGATCTCCTCAATTCTGACTTCTGTTCATGACTTTATTCAAAGTTTCACATACATCATCAGGCAGCCTTCATCAAAGGTCAATGATATTACCGATGTATATAACATATTTCTGTAGATAGAAACTCTGGAATTAATGAACATAAAAATGTACCTTTATAAGATGTGTAAGGCTGAATCGAAGAAGGTACATTCAGCATGTTCAATGCTATCCAGCACGAGTCTGACATGGAAGATCGGGAAGCCTTCCTTCTAAATCCGAAGGTAAAAGGGACAAAAAAGTATAGTAACAGGATGGGCGAATAGGACAAGCTGCCCAACGGCCTTGGAAGCCCGAGTGATACTAGAGGTGCGGAGTTGTCACCCTGATGAATCCCATAACATGTGCGCCCTAGTGTAAGGTGGGAAAAACTCTGGACGGGACTCACTAGTAGTTGTAGACGTTGGACACAATAAACCTCGCGGTTTTACCACCACTTTGCTTTTTAACCCCTCCACCCAGTTTTATTTATATAGGCGCTGCCAGAGTTCGGTTCCAGAACGTCAACTTCTTTTCTATTCCACCAAAAAATCGGTATATTTATCACACCTTTTTGTTAAATAACTAAATTTCTATCAATAGACACACTTCTGCCGTCAGGTAGGGTCGAAATACTGACTCCTCCCCCTAACCGTTTGGGTATGGAACGTAGAATATTACCAAAAGCAAAACACTTTTATATATTCCACGGATGAAGAGAACTTTTTCCTGGATGGATTCAGAACTCCTCAGCTCATTGTTGTTACATGTATAAACATTCATGCAGCATGAGTTTATGAGCGAATTTTCAATTAATCATTTTAACCAATATATGAAAGGTGATCCTTATAAGAAATTTTCCGGTGATTCCGAATGTACCATATATGTTCCTATATTTTGGATGGAAATTTACATCAGAAACCTCAAAAACACGTTTAGCGAATTTTCGAAGAAATTCAAAATTTTAGTAATGAAATTTTTTTGACTATTTATACATTTATATACTTGTATACTTAGGTATATATTTATATACTTATATATTGTGTCACTCCAGACCAGACGATATCTGACCCTGGAATCGAGATAAAAAGTCAAAAAAATTTTAAAATGTCAATAATATTAAAAGAAAGGATGAGTTCGATGGCCAGAATTTTTGGAGTGCTCCGGAATCAGTTTGAAACTTTTTATGAGAATCAAAACCTAATCGGTTGAAATTATTCTTTGAAAATTCGCTCAACGCATGCTGCATGAATGGCACTTTTTTCAACCCTTGTTTTTCGAAATTTGACCCCTTGGAGTACTCAAAAATTCTGGCCAACGAACTCATTCTTTCTTTAGTTATTATTGACATTTTGATTTTTATTTTAATTTTTTAGATATTATATTCCAGGGTCAGATAATCGTCTGGAATGACGAATACATTTTTTTTTTTTTTTTTTTTTTTTTTTTTTTTTTTTTTTTTTTTTTTTCATAATACATAATATATTAATGAAAAATGTTAAACTCAAGGAATCGTTTTAGAATGGTCTGAAACGGATTTCCATGAAGAAAATTTTCTAAAATTTGCATTATTTTAATTTTGAAGCCATTGCAATTCATTTTTTTCGAAAATTCGTCCAAAATATATATTGATGTTATGAGTGTTGCTAGAGAGTTTTCAATAAATTTCTTCACTGTTTAACATGAATAATCTAAAACAGGCTTATTATTGAATATGTGAACCACCCCCAACTTTGGTTACATGCACGTGAAATTACTTTGGGAAAAGCGAGAATGCATCGGAATTCTCTAGGAAACAGGTCTGTAGAAGGTCAGGAATCGATTCTATTTCCAATCGAAATTTCATCCTTGCCGTTTCCGTTTAAACTCTTTGGTTTCGGTTTTTTTTTTTAAATAATTGTAAGTTTTTCTTGTGAATCAGGTGTTACTGACTAATAAAACTGGCCGTAACACCCATTTTTAACTTTCAAAAAAATAATTGTTGGTTATTCCGTTGGAAACATTGTTGAATTTCGGTTCAGAATATTTATGCGTATTTGGAGAATTTTTAGGTGATCCAAACTCGCATGAAAATCGACATTTCGACAATCTCATCCTCGGGATTTCAGCTTTCCGACGGTGTTGTATTTTTCAATTTTGGCGAACAAGATAACGAAGAAAATTGCGTTTGAATGCCAACGAACGTGGGTCATTATATGAAAGGAAATCGAATGTTTTAGCGTGTCATACGATCTGTCCTGGAGCGACCGTGACATGAGGAGTTAGGTATTGTTTACAACGTATACTCTTTCACGTTGAATCCAATGGTGATATCAATTCATATTGAGTGATGAAAAAATTGAAATAATTTCCAGTGAACCAAGAGTTTTACAGAGAGTGCTGCTTCCTAAATACGTATTTTGTTTCTGTTCGAAACCAGAAAAATACCATAAACCGAGATTAAAATTAGTTGTTCTCCGTACTTCGTCAAGTAGGTAACTACTTATCTGCCAATAGGAAAACGAATCCCATCGATTGCGGTCGATTCGTCGCCTCAGGGTCTTCAAAGGTGTGGAGATCGCACCTTAATGCTTATTGACCCCGTAATCGCATCCGCTCCCAAGTTTCCTTCGAGTAACACGATAGCCTTTCGTTAGGTAGTTTGCATGAAACAAGACGGTTAGATCCTTTCCATAGTCAGAGAGTTT
>JAEMON010000006.1:22775068-22791624 GCA_030264115.1 Lygus lineolaris
TATGTGCCACACCCAACTTGGCAGACGTTTTTTAAATTTTCTTAGCAGAATTGATCCTTTCATTACAACTGGCCCCCATCCCGGCAGTGCACACCCGCCGTCTTCCCCTAACAACCACGTACGTCTGAACAGCTGGCCGTAAATCTCCCTTTTGACAACCAATAACTACTACAAAACGAAACGATCACTATCACGCTTGACCATTCATGGAAGCGGGTGAGATGGACTCCGTTGATGGGGAGTTATTGATTGTGCGAAAGATTCCATTCCCGTCTTCCCTTTTCCTTGATGAGTTATTCTTCGATTGGTCATCAGTGATCTCACTCAGCCATCTGTTCCTTGTCCAATCACTCGGAATTACCCTGGGAAGAATTTGCTCGAGTGACAGTTCCTGCAAATCCAATCCTTAGGAAGGATTGATTTTAAATTTAATATTAAAATATATATACCGCGTGTCCGAGAGAGATAGCCAAACTTCAGGAATCGATTCTACAACTAATTTCCAAAAAAAAAAAAAAAACGTCTGCCAAGTTGGGTGTGGCACATAGCTTCCTCGTATCCATAACATGATTGTAAAACATATATATAATTATATAAAAAATCATCAAAGGGATTATTAGTACCTGCACAATCCCTGAAAATTCCATCGAAATCGGGTGAAAATTGTCGAAGTTATGAGAGCTTCACGTTTGCGCATGCGCAGTGGGTACCACTGATCCGATCTTGATGAAACTCATAGGGCATTATCGAATCTCCGATCCTCAACTTTCATCCATATTTGAGCGAAATCGGACCATTAGGTCGCGAGAAATTGATGTTTCAAGGATTTCATGTTTACGCATGCGCAGAGGATTCTGTTGGGTGGATGTTAATGAATTTCATAGTGGACCATCTGGGGACTAACCCGCGGAATCCCTGAGAAGTGCGTGAAATTTCCTTTAAGAATCACCCAAAAAATCGGTTAAAATTAATCTTCGAAAATTCGCTCACCAACTCATGCTGCATGAATGGAACTTTTTTTTCAATTTTTTCACTTTTAAGATTTTTTTCATAACTTTTGGTTTATTATTTTCAATAATGAACCTTTGGAATCGAGCACGAAAAAAAAAAAAAAAAAAATTTAACCCCCCCAAAATTCGAGGTTTTACGTTTCAAGATACGTAGAATACAAAAATCGAATTTAAAAAAATCCGTCCGTCCGCCGTACGCCGTTTTAAATTTGTAACTAATCAGTTTTTTTCCTAGTTCCTAGTTTGTTTTTTTTTTAGTTCAAACTTCCAACTTGGTAGTTTTTAGAATTTTCTAAAGAATTCGTAGGAGATTTTCACTCATTTTTCGTAGAGTAAAATCGACTAGGACTTCGGGGAAACATCCTGAAAACCTTGACTTTCCAACGGTATAATCAAATTTAAATTTACCTCATAAATTGTGGGAGAAAATGAGTTTTAATGCGAAAAATGCTGGGAATTTGGGTATTTTAGGGTGTTTTACGGCTACTCATGGTTTGAGGTGGTAGGTACCGTTTTCCATGTTATTATTGACGCTGAATCGAATGGTCACACTCCCAAATAATTTTGACTATCGAAAAGCTCATTTTTTGGCAAAATAGTCCATATTTTGACTATATCAGCAATAGTTTGTCAAAAAAAAAACTTTTTGTTGGTCAAAATTATTTGTGAGTGTAAAATAACATGGAAAACAAAACCTCCCACCTCAAACCATGAGTGAAAAAAAAACACCCTAAAACATTAGTAAAACACCCTAAAATACCCGAATTCCCCGGAAAAAACACGTTTTTTGCATTTAAACGCATTTTTCTCCCTCAATTCATGGGGTAAATTTAAATTCGATTATGCTGTCGGAAAGTCAAGGGTTTCAGGATGTTTTTTCCGAAGTCCAAGTCGATTTTACTCTACGGAAAATGAGTGAACATCCCCTATGAATTGTTTCGAAAATTCTAAAAACTACCAAGTTGGAAGTTTGGAAGGATTGTTTGGAAGTTTGTTGGTTGGATGGTTTGGGTTGATTGGTTTGGAGTTTGGTTGGTTAGGAGTTGGAAGTTTGGTTGGGAGTTAACTGATTAGTTACGGATTTAAAAATGTATATGGTATCCTGTCTGATGGGAAATTGTTCTTTTCAACGGTATCCTCAATTTTTACTCTACATAGATAATTAAGGAATTTATGGTCATTTTAGTGAGGCAAGGTCGAACACACGATAAAAATCTTAAAAGTGAAAAAACAAGGGGTTATAAAGAAATTGCTGAGACATTTTTTAGTGGAAATTAGTTGTGAAATTGATTCCTGATGTTTGGCCGTATGTTTCCCGGACACGTATAGCTAGCAGGTTTTTGAATGACCAATCTAGACTTGAGGGAAGCAGAATTTTTATTTTCTCCGACGTTTCCACCCAGAGACTGGTTCCTAGTCATGGAGTGGTATACAAAACATGATAAGTGACACTACTTAGTACTACTAGTAAGTGATACAAGTAAGAGAACATGGTAAGTACTTTGGAAAACAAGGATGAAGCATGAGCACAAAGGGTATAAGTGGCACTTCACAAAAATGTAATTGTATTTTTCTTCACCCTTCCTCACCAAGTATGCTGACAAACTTCAGACAGTGATACAAAGATCACCAGATTGGTCAACCAGAACTGAAATTGTCGCTATCGTGAAAGGGCAGCCAGACGCCAAACAAATTTAACCACCTGAGGATATTTTATAAACACCAAGTGAGATTGCATCCTTCCATCCTTTTCACATGCACCCATAACTACTGTGGATGTGGAGCGTTCGTTTAGTGGATATCGTCGGACACTAGACGAAAACAGAAGAAATTTCACCCCAGAAAACTTGGAAAGTTCCATCCATGCAGCATGGGTTGATGAGCGAATTTTCAAAGAATAATTTTAACCGATTTGGTGGGTGATTCCAAAAAAATGAAGCTATTCCAATGGCTTCAAAATTGTTGTAATGCAAAATTTTGAAAAATTTCTTCATGGAAATCCGTTTCAGACCATTCTAAAACGATTCCTGAAATTTAACACTTTTTAGTATATAGTATGTATATATACATTTATATGTTTATATATTTTTATATATTTATATATGTGTCATTCCAGATGATATCTGATCGAGGAATCGAGCTAAAAATATCAAAAGAAAGGCTAAGTTCGTTGGCCACAATTTTTGGAGTACTCCAAATGTTCAAATTTCAAAAATTTTGAGTCAAAAATCGCTTTAAAAAAAAACCGTTTTTTGAGGTTTTTGGTGTAAAATACCATCTTAAACATAGGAACGTATGGTATATTCGGAATCAGCGTGAAATTTCCTATAAAAATCACCCACCAAATCGGTTAAAATCTTTCTTCGAAAATTCGCTCATCAACTCATGCTGCATGAATGGAACTTTTTTTTTTCACTTTCTTGAGGGTCCGATACGGGAATCCTATTCTTTTACATTGATACGTTACACCCTCTCTTCCCCCCACGTATTTTCCCTACTCTTCGCGTTCGCGGTACACTGCTACTTTTGTAGCATTGTTTTCCAGGAAGCAGGTGATTAGGAACACTGCTACTTTCTTGTAACAGGTGGTTTTATCCTGTAAAGTGAATTCCGTTCCATCAATTTATTACAAAATAAACCTTACAAAATGAACCTTTTAGTGACTACAAGGGATCATACTGAGTGACGCACACTCGTAAGGGAGGTGCGCTCGCCCCATTATTTTTAACGCCGAGCAGACAAGTTTGTGAGAGACAGGAGAGGATCGAGGAGGTCTAAAGATAAAAGTTACAAGATTTATGCAGCCGTGCTTGACTGACTGGTTGTCCCGGAGACTGGGAAGCCTTGAGAAGGTTATAACTCACTCAACACATCTGTTTTACTCCTCTATTTCAGTCGAACTGGTAATTGTCCGGTAAGCTGAGCTCGAGATGGGACCGTGTGATCTCGGCAATTACGGGATACTGGAGTCAGGACGTGCTGGCGTCACGCTTTTATCCTTCTAGACCTTACTGTTTTAAAGGGTAAAACGTACAAAGTTAACAGAAAGTGTAGTAGCCCTAGAAATTCATGTCAATTAAGGCGAAATGTCCCGCGTCTAGTTCCAAAAGCTGCTACCACGTCACGCTTCAAAATTAACGAAAATTAATTTCCGTTTTTCTCTAGAACGGATGGACTGATTTTCATTCTGCAAAGCTTACTGTGAATGGTATTACCAAACTTAGGTTTGTACATTCAGTTTCGATGTTTACAAAATTTTCTCCCATAGTGTGCAAATAGTTTTGCTCAAATTTGAACATTTTTTGAAATGTCAGGTATCCATGACATAGAGTTTTGCTAGCAGAATCCAAATCAATTTCCAGATTCAAAATCGGATTGATAGATCGATCGGCCTATTCAAAATACGAATTACAATAGACGCTCCTTGATCTCTATTGGCAAGTAGAGCAGCAACAACGATTCAGTCCCTTTCGCTTCCTTCACTAATACCGTGTTTTTCATCACTAGCTCCGTAATAATAGACCAAAGAAAACAGCTATTATTGAAATTGATTGTACCATTGGTAAGGGCATTGGATGAAGCAGTTTTCGTGAGATTTGCCAGTTTCCAGGATTTTTCCGAAGATTAGTCAAGTTTTGATGATTTTTAGAAATTTTATTTTTTCAAAATCGTCTATGTTTGAGCTGATGTGAAGCTCTTTGGATGTTACTTTTTAAGAACCCAAGTACACTATTCTTGTAGAAAATTTAAAGCTGATTCCGAAAATGAGGTCAAAAGTTGAAATTGAATGAGGTAAAGCGGAGACATTTGAGTTTAAAAGGAGAAAAACACGGTTTCTGTGAAAACCCCTTTAAAAAATCATATCTCGAGTACGGATTGAGATAAAAATATGCGGTTGGCGGCGTTTTACTATATTTCTGATGCAGACTAACCGAAAACAATTTTCGTCACTTATCCGCTTCCACCCTGTACACTTATTAGAGGACAGACCTCAACTTCATTCAAGTTACCAAATTTGATCAGTTAGTTCTATAATGGAGAACGCTTCGAATATATTTTGATTTTCGATGATAACAATAAAATGTTAACCTTCTAATATTTGGCCAGAATTTTCACTACCTATATAGGATAGTCGTACTAATGAGAATAATAGGTATGCAGTCATCTGCGTGATTGTGATGTTGTTAGCAATATGGTCTGTTTCTCTGGATTCCATGAGGTAATGGAATTGGCAGAGAATTGTGATTTCCCTAGATTCAGGGAGCACCTGACGGGATCAGGGGGACGTCCCCGCAATTACGATAAGAAAAAAGGGAAGATGCAAGTTGTGGGAGACGCTTGAAGGAAAGCGAACTATAAAGGGGTAGAACACGAACAAAAGGAAATTGAGTGGGATGGGCGGTGGTATACAAGACAAAGGCAAAGTAAAGGTGGACTTGTAGTAGTGGGGGATGGGAGGTAGGGGATGGTAGTTAAGATAAAGAAAGAGGAAAGAGAGAAAGGGGATGAAGATGGAAGTAAAAGGAAGACGAAGGAAAGGGGGGGATGAAACGTGTGCACGTGTCACTCGGAGTATACTCGGATCGATCTTAGCATCGTTATTAGGACATTGGCACCGACACCAGAAGTAAAGAGGGGTGAGAATCCCGAGCTGCGGGGCTCCACCCCAACGCACAGCAAACCTTAGTCAACTCGCAAACTCTTAAGAACCGCCTCGTAGGACGATCGGGGGTCTGTTGGTGAAATGTCGAAGCCGGAAAATCGATTGAATTGAGATACAATGGAAACAATGCTGCGGTTTCCGAGAACTGATTAGGGGGGTAACAGGATCTGGTGCTGCTGCCAGGAAGAATCAATAATCCAAGGATGCAGGCCTACGAAGGTTTAATCGCGATGGTTTGGCTGGAGTGTATGGATAAAGCCCCTCCAACTCAATCCTGTTATTTATATGATAGCACACAACAACATAGCACACACCCCCAAAACCATCAATGCTTGGCTTTGCAAACCTTACACCCAAGATTAATTACGATCACTAGAAAAAATCGTATATCAAATCTTGATGGTACAACAAAATAGCAATAAGGCACATCCATGGACTCAAGATCAAACGGCTTACATCCATGGGCGATTGCTATGGTTCGGGTCTGGGTCCTCCTCACTCATCATCTGCTCTCACCTGTTTATATCACTATTGTCAAATTCATGTAGAAATATCACTATATTTATAATATGGAATCACTCGTTGTTTTTGAGACATTCCACAGAGATCCATTTGAGAATCAGCCAATCTTACTTAAATAAGATTTAACCCTTTGGGTAATCATTGGAATTTTCAAAGGGTCGCTTCACGAAAGGTCCAATTGAATCGTCAAAAGTTTGAATTCAAATTGCTGAACCTTTTATTGATTCGGCGGGAGTTAGAATTTAGTTAGCGAAAGGTTTAATTTAGAACGCAAATGCTATATAATGTAAATGGATTAACTTCATGATTATTCAGTCAATTCGTTTGGTATTGATGCGGTCAATAAAGGAATGAATGGCATCAAACTGCGATTTCCTCGAAAAATTCTAGCATGAAAATAGGATGATGTATAATAATATTATCAAGCGTATAATATGCCTGTTTGTTTGCCTGTCTATTTGTGTGTTCTCGTTACAATCGAAACACCAAATTTCAGGGGGGTTATTTGCAAAATGATGGTGGGAGTTCCTGTCCAGGCTATATGGGAGCACCCTTCATCCTTTTTCCATCACCTGAAATCGGCGGTCCTAAGCAGTGAGACTCGGGTGAATTCGTATCACTGAGGTCAGGATAAGCTGGATTAAATACCATCCGTGTTACTTACTCTAAATAAAGTAGACGGATGAAACTTATTGTGGTAAGTCAGTTACCTCTAGACTCTACATGATACTTCCATACATCTGACCTTTAACTTGCTTGGCTGTTAGTGAGGTTCAGAGCTGCTTTCAATCAGGATATGATATGTGAAACTAATAAAGAAGCCAGGCAAAGCACTAAAGAAGACGTTATTACTGAAAAAATCTTCTTCGTGAGAACAATAGGAAATAATTATAAATCATACGATTTATGTTCTCAACGCAGTATAAATTTTCAACCCAATTAAAATTTTGGCTTCGTCTGTATTAAGACAGGCGCTCCTAATAAAGTAGCGGGAGGAACTTCAAGTTGGGGAAGAGTGAACGTCCCTTTTCAAAAGAATTTTGATTTACTTCAACGGGGCCGCGGAATTATATATAGCGCGTTTAAATCAACATCAAGCGTTGTTGGCATTCGCTCGGGGATCCCCATAACAGAAAAACATAACTCTTTTCAGACAGTTATTTGAGGACGTTCTCCTGTCAAGTTATTGCTTTGAACAAGGTGAAGGCGCATCTTACCTTGGTAAAATTCAACGTTCGAGGGAACGAGGAGGGGTGGTGGGCATTAAATAAGGATGATGGAGAATGAGAACTCAGCGGACACGGGAGGTGAGGAACCCTGCTGCGTCTTCGACCCCTGGAAGGGGTCAGTTGCCTGGAAATCATTTTCAAAGTGGAACTCAATAAACGGCCCAACAACCGCGACCGGGCGAGTTACACCCTGGGTTTTGCAGGGTGCTTTTCCCCGGCCTTCTGGCTACTTAGGAGATTTATATCGAGGGCGTGTAACATCAGGAATGTCATTGCTACCTTGTATGGACGCGGAGCTGTTATTAATTCGCGTACGTCCGACATGCCGAGAACCTTTTTTCTTCAGTTGAATTTATACTGTTGAGCTAAGAGGAAGATTGCTCCGGCCTCTGAGGTACCTCTTAGAATGAGCTCTATGGGAAGGTTTGATCGGTGTTCCAGTATAATCGATTTAATTGCTAATTTCCACGAGATTTCACTATGTAAACAGCATATTTATTCTCAGTTCGATAAATCGTATTTAAATTAACCCATTCGTCAAATTCGATCTCAATTAACAACCCCGCAGAAATCCGTTATCAGGTGATACCTAACATTCCATTTCCTGGCTTCCTCGTAAGGGACCTCGAGGAAAATGACCTAGAGAGCAAAAATATCAACAAACTGGCCCGAAAACGTCCCATTTCAGTTATTTATTCGGAATTTAGGCGATTTATTCGAAAAATTCCCATTTTATGTCATTTCAGTACGTCATTTAACATGAATGTAATTTACTCGTGGGTTTTAAGTGGTGACCAGCCAGCTCGCCAACAAAGTAACCATGATTTGTTGATTTTTCAAAGTGTCATGTTTTCTCGACTTTTTTCGTGTTCGTTAATGAAAAAGTCAAGAAAATTACCAAAATCCTAGTTACTGTGTTGGTGAGCTGGCGTTGGTTTCATTCGAAGCAGAAATCTCGGTCTTCAACTTTTATTAGGTATTAATTATTTTTTATACAAAAACAATTTAGAGCGATTCCAATAGCCAAAAAAGTGAATTTTCGAGGTTATTCCAACATCTATCGGCTATTTAGTTATTCTAGGTACAAGAACATGTGGCATATTCGGAATCAGCGCAAAATTTCCCATAAGACTGGAGAGGACGATATTTTTGCCCGGAAAAGCCCTATTTTGAGCAACTGTGCGACGTGCCTACTTCCTTTCAGCCTGGTCTCAACTGGTGTAAAGAAAAGTTCATCCGTCATGAAAACAATTATTTTAAGCCCGCATCTAGCCTAGATCCAACTTGAGAGAGAGGGATCTTTTAGTGAACATTCAAACTCCAAATTCGCGAAATTTGTTCCATTTACCTAGTCATTCAAGTCAGTAAGAACAAGTTATTATGATTCTTCGACGTTTAGCAATTGATGTAGGTTTAGGTCGGCGGTATTGCGTTCTCTCAGACCCTCTTCACATCTCATAAATCAAAATTAAAGATACCATACGCGATAGAGGCACAGACTCGTTAGGAGCGAGGCTCAAAGTTGTTGTGGGGTGAAAGGACGGACCTGGTGGCAGAGAGCGAACCCCTTGACGACCGGGAGATGGAAGGTTCCTGAGGACACCCCTTCTCCACCACATCACCCCCCGTTGAAATTTCATCCCCAACAACAAGTGGGTGAAGAGGCACTCGGAAGGGCCGGCGGACGGGTCCCGGACAAGTTGGGAAGCCTCGGAGCAGGTAATTACATCCGGTCAGCGGTTAAGTAATGGATACGTCATCCCTGGGGATGGGAAGGAGGCAAAAAGGAAGGTGAAGGGATTACGTCATGGGCAAAAGGATTGATTGGCCAACAGGGCTTAGGGAGGGCAGGGCTGCCAATGATTGGCACAGATTATACACTCATCTATCACTCGTGCTCCAGGCCAAAGCGAGGTTCGGGGTCCAGGATTAAACCTTCAATATTTACCACCTTTCTCGGGGGTAGCTCTTCGTTTTTCCCATCCTCTCTTTCCGTTTTTCAAGGCGCCGCCTGAGCCCTTGAAGAAAGCCCTTGAATTGATGGCTGGCTTGTTCTTGAAGTGACCTGCCACACTTTGGGACGCAGTGGTGACATCTCTCACCATAATCCTAACAAACCATTTTCAAGTGTATGACTATGGAATTACCTCAGAACTCGAAATTACCTCGTACTCTTCGAACATGAATGGCTCCAAACTCACGAGGGATCTTGATTTAAATGTATTACAAACTATTCTCAAGCTAGAACCAAGAATCTGTGAGCGAGCGAAATAACTACATAATCTGGTGATGATTGGATAGTACCTAATAGCTGGTAGATACCTACGAATTCCAGTGGTTCTAATAATGAGATGATTTTTGCCATTTTTTAGTCCAAGTAAGTACCTAACTGTGAAGAGAACGTATAGTGTGTGAGAAGGTGATAATGGACTACCTAATACAGTTGAGGAAATGTGGAATAAAGATACCGGATGTTGGAAAAGTTCGGGTCCTCCCTCTACGTCATGACCAGAGACGAGTACCTACATGACATAATAAAATGACATAAAATGGCCATTTGTTCGAATACATCACATAAATCGCCGAAATTCCGAATAAATACAAATCGGACGTTTTGGATCCCCCCTCCCCCCCAAATACAATTTGTTGATATTTGTGCTCTGTAGGTCATCATCCTCGAGGTCCCTTACGAGGAAGCCATAATAAAAACCTCATTGATGAGTGATTTTAACGGATTAGAATGCCTCAAGACTGGAACCCCCTAATCCCTTAGGACAAAAGGAGGCTACCAGGTATTCGTGATATAGTCGGCCTAACACCTAGGCACTAAGCTCTGGCGAAGGAAGCATTTTTGGGGCCCTGCCAGGCAAGATTGAATTGCTCCAGAACACACATCCTCGAAGCAGTGGAAACCGTTGAAGTGGAAAAGTGGGTTGGAAAGATGATGAAGAAGACAAAGAACAAGCTAAAGGCTGAACTCAAACGTAATCCAGCTTGGGAGGACATCCGTGCGATACCTGCGAGGCTGAGAGGCCAAGAAGGAGAAACGTTACCTGAAGGATGGAAGGCAAAAGTGTTCTGCTTATGATATGTGCTCCTGCATCCACTGCTGATGTTGAGAGATCGTTTTCAAAATTTAAAATGCTTTTGAGTTATAAGAGAACTAATTTTACTGAAAAAAATCTAAAATCCAAAAATAGAATTGGCCAATGACAGATGACATCCTTCTCAACGTCACTTTCCCGCAATATTACAATAATAAATATTTCAATACGTTTTCTAAAATTAAAGATACACTATTTTTGTCTTACGACTAGGTACATTATTGTTTTTTTGCGTCATTATCTCTCAGAAAAAAAAATAATCAAAATTGATGATAATTCCCCATTAATAGACAATAGTTGCATTAACACTGTTTCTTACTATAAATTGGAATGGGTTCATAAAAATTCATCGAGAGTGAGTTGGTTTATTCTTTCCTACTCCTCGTGTGTTACAAGAAAAATACAATTATTTCTCTTCAATTCTCTTGCTTGAGATACGACGTTGACAAAACCACCTTCAGCGTCTCAGTCGTCCATTTTATTATTAAGCTCTTTTAAAGTCCCCGTATTATTTAACTGACCTTTGATAAACTCTCGTCCCCCGGACTCGGGACGGAATCTCCTCAACGACCTCGTATATCCTCTGTCGCTTTTTAACTGTCGGCGATCCGTTATTGTATCCAGTGATTTGGGGGAGGATACGCCAGAACCTCTCCTTCTATACCGGACGAAATATGCTCGACAATTTCTTTCTTAACGAATGTCCCTTTATTTGTATCCCCTTGCTATCCTCCGAAAGACCACATATCTTCGATTTTATATCGGCAAAAAAGGTCCTCTCTTTATCTGTCTCTTTTTTTTCGTGTGTTACGGAGAGATTTGTGAGGGATCTGGTCGGCAGAGGGTTGAAACCTATTTCTAAAGAATATCGTCACTCAAAGTTATATTTCATCATAACCGAAAAACACTATCACGCCACACGAAGTAAGCAGGTACTTATTATACATCATCGAACAACGCTCAGACGACGTAAACCGCAATTTACCAACAAAAAGAAAATTCATCGGGTTGCATGCTGCAAATGATAAGATGTTTGTATCGGAATATACATTTGTATTGCAGGACTAGGTGTAAGGTGAGTTGACTTGTAGGTATCCGCGGTGTCTGAAATTTAATGCACCAGCCATTCAGAAATTCAAATATCACATTTTCTTGCGCCACAGGCAATTTTCGCGCGTTTGGCACACCAACTTAATTTTTTCGAATAGAAACCCCCATTTTGTACTGCAGATACGGATCCTACGGAAAAGTTCAACAAGAAACTACTTCTCACTCGAAAATGTTCGTGCGCAAAAACGTGAGCAATTACGCTCCAAATGCACTCTATAAGCTATAAATCCAGTGCGATACATGATTCTAATGGGGTTTTTCACGCTGAATAACGTGGTGATGTTGATTTTCCGATTCAAGCATCGAAATTTCAAGTTTAATTTTTAAAAAAATCTGGGTTGCTTAATGTTTTTGACAAATTAAAAAAATAATATGACCACGTTATTCAGCGCGAAAAAACACATTAGATCAAGTGTCATACTATAATGTTACACCGAAAAAACACGATTTCATACTTTTAGGGCACATTCGGAGCCCAATCGCGCACTCACATTTTCGATTGAGGAGTCATTTCTTCTTGAAATTTTCCGTAGAATCGAATCTGCAATACAAAATGGGGGTTCCCATTTGAAAAAGCAAAGTCAGTGCGACAAAAGCTTCATAGCGCGCAAAAATGTGATACCTTGACTTCTTCATGAAAAATTAAGGAAGGTTTAGCTGTTTGAATTTTTTTTCTAGGAGCCAAAATGGCGGGAATAAATGGCTGGTGCATTAACTTGTATGTTATGAATATTATGCTATGCTACCTAAATATTTATGCTACTACACATGAATGTGAAGCTTCAAGCTGAAGTAAAGTTCAGTTGGATAACTAATGTGTAGCATAGAATAGTACTATGGAAGAAGGAGGATTTCTCCTTCTTCCATGATAGTACCTAGTGGAGAAGAGTTGGGTAGGTAGATTACCTGAGCGGATATCGTCGGCAACATGTTACCTAGGTTAGTATGAAAAAAAGATGAGGTATCTGCAAATTTTGGTATTTTGATCAGTAGATGTCGACTGTGACTGTCGATCAAATGGTGGAATTTTGAGAGTCGGTAAATTGAATCAGAATGCCTTATAGATTTGAATATTTATTCCCTTGCCCCCAATGCCCTAACCGTGGGCTACTGAAACAGAATGAATCAAATGATTTTTTTAAACATGCCTTCTAAATATACTTAGTGTACTGTTAGATATAATTTAAAGAAAATCCAATTGAGAATTTTGATAATCGAAGTTGGGGCCATTGGCCCTCTTGATGTTGGAGCTACACACTGCCATACCCATACCCAATGCTTCTCGCATCAAACAAGGGATCAAAAACAGCCAGGAGGGGTTTATTAGTCAAACATGAAATAATGTATCATCGTGCTGTTTCTTGTTCAAAACCCCAAACGAAAGGGACATCTTTTTTGGTGAGGGATGTAATGCACGCCGTTCTACTCGAACACTCTGTAATAAATTTTTGAAAGAAATGAGCAAGTCCCATAAATTGCCGAACTTGTCTCACATTGGTAGGAATGGGTGAATCGACCAAATCTTGAACTTTGCGTTCTCCTGGTCCTATGCCATCAGCAGATATTCGGAATCCTAAAATCCTGAAATACAGAAGGTGAATTGGCTAAACCCATAGGCATCCGTAAGAATTCATACTTAGAATCCGGCGTGATGAACGTTTTTATCAATCGAGTCTTTGTGCACAGGGATCTGAAAAAACCCTGAAGACATATCCAAAGAAGAAAACATTGATCTCCTCCCCAAACGGTCCAACTGGTCATCAATCCGTGGAATCGGATATGGATTTTTTAATGTACGATGACGATTCAACTCGCGGTAGTCAACCACCATATGATGACTGCCGTCTTTCTTTTTGACAAGTATAACAGGACTTGCGAAAGGAGAATCACTTTCCCTAAGTTTTTCTGGAGTAACTCACTAATAATATCGCGGAGAGCACCTCGCTCTTCAATCGAGAGCCGATATGGGTTGCGATTCACAATTATTTGCTTATCCAGCCTGATAGTAAGTTCAGCCCACCCTGTATCCCGTGGTTACGATATCCTCATAATTTCCAACTAGAGATACAACGGAATCACGATATTCTGAGGGGACATCTATTTCATATTCAATAGAGGAATCACCCTCTGAGATCCTACAAATTCTTGGTAACTCCCTGCGAGAGATGACAGTTCCATTGTGGTCACAAATGGCCATGGATGGATCTTTAAAAATATCACGGCCAATAAATACATCACAATCTAGGGCATTGTCTGGGACCACAAAATATTTTATCATTAATGTTTGCCCAGTAACAACTGTACCTACTAGCCATAAAATACCACTCACAATGAATTGGCTCTGGAGTACCTAATACCTTTAAGAAACACGGAACATGAACTCATTTTAGGCTGCAAAATGAATAATGTTTGTTGACACACAATGATAACCTGATCCAGGATCTATAAAAGCTGAAAATGATTTTCCATCAATATTTATCATACTAAATGGAATTAACTCTAGAACTTACACAATTAACCTTTTTTCTCTCCTCAATGTTTTTCTTCAAGAAACAGGAGTCAACATTGTGTCCTAGTTTGAAACAAAAATATCGTATCGTAGTAGGTGAGGTTCAGGGGGATCCTTTATTTCGAAACAGGAGCTCCGTTTGGTGACAGGATCGAGAATCATTAGAAATTGTGTGGCTTGTAAGGGATGGTTTCCTATCCACTGAAGAGGAAGAGTCAATGGTAGGCACCCTAGAAGATGTGGGAGAAGGCAGGATTATCTAATATATAAAATTCTCGTGTCACAGTTTTCGTTGCCATACTCCTCCGAAACGGCTTGACCGATTTTGATGAAATTTTTTGTGCTTATCCAGTATCTATGAGAATCGGCCAACATCTATTTTTCATCCCCCTAAATGTTAGGGGTAGTCCACCCCTGAATTTTTTTTTTATTTTTTAGACAAAATTTTTAATTTCTATTTTTTTGTGATACAACATACAAAAATACATACAATCCTCAATTTTCACCCTTCTACGATCAACCATTATTTTTTAATAAGGGCTCTGTCCCACTGTCACGCGAGCGAAGCGAGCGTTTGGGATCTGGACAACCAACCGTCTATAGAAATCCGGCCGTCTAGAAGTAACCGGCTAGAGATCATTTATATATGTATATGGCAAAACAACGTTTGCCGGGTCAGCTAGTAACTTATATTATTATTGCTTGGGCTGATAGAGGGCAGCGACGTTTCAAGTTAAGAGGCGATTGACACACAGCAAGTTTTGGCGGCAGAAGGTCTGATATCTGGTCGAAAACGCCTGGTTGAAAGACCGAACCCGGAACAAGTGCCAAGGTCGTCAGGGCGGAAATAGCGGTCACGTTTGGGGGCTCTTGTTTTGGAGAATGGCGATAGGTACCTAACTCATAACTAACTGCATAACTGTTTTACTAACAGTTACTAACAACAGTTACTAACTGTATACTAACAGTTAATAACTGTACTAACTGCATAACGGTTTTACGGTGTTCGATTTGGTCATTATTAGGGCGGATACCGATTCCTTTGGCTAATTCCGTTAAAATTGAGGAGGCAGCATGACCCAAATTAAGAGTATTCGACTCACCCGTAGCTGGCTCGGTTTCTTTGTCACCTGGCAGGTCATCCATTTTGGGACTTTGAAGAGAAGCGTCGTCATTCGGTGAACGCAATTGAGGCGATAATATTCACTGACGGAACCGCACTCAGTTAATTTTACCTCCAAAACGGAAAGGGCACGGGCGATCCCACGTCTGATGAAAGATTTCACAAACAGGAAAGCTACAGCCACTGCGGAAAGTATTTTTTGAAAAAGAACAGAACGCACCGACTCGTCCGTCCCGCGGCACAACTGCAACAACCCTGGTCACAGAGTACCGGAGACAACTTAGATAATCGAAGTTGGCGCCATTGGCTGTTTGGTTTGTTTGAATTCTGTTCTCATTGCACTCGGAAGGTATTTGGGAGCTGACATCATCGAGCTCGGCGATTACAGCGCCCCTCAAAGTTGTCTTGTTAAGTTGTCTCCGGTACTCTGTGGCTTTCACCGCAGTGAGGGGCGCTGTAATCGCCGAACTCGATGACGTCAGCTCCCAAATACCTTCCGAGTGCAATGAGAACAGAATAAATTCAAACAAACCAAACAGCCAATGGCGCCAACTTCGATTATCAAAATTCTCAATTGGGTTTTCTTTAAATTATATCTAACAGTACATTGAGAGAATAAAAGGGCTTAAATACGGGAATTCAGCAACAGTACAAAAAATGTGGTAAAAGTTAGCAACCATATCAATTTGGTAGAAGTTGACGTGTAACCGAACATGGTCCCCGCGACGTTACGGTAAGTAAATGCTGAGGAGCTTGAATTTTACTGACTTTCAAGGTGAACTTTAACGTTTTTTATTCGGTTCTTTGTGGGTTTACAGTGCGGAAAATAATGAACCGTTGTGTAATACTTAGTGGCGTATGGATTTTTTTAAACTAGTAAATAAAACCAATGATCGCGAAATAAATGCGGGTAGGATAAACGTTAAAAAACAACCACCCCTTACTTATATACTAAACTGGTCAAGAGGTAGGTTCAATAATAATCTGAGAAAATAAATTCGTTTCCTCATTTCATCGATAGAAATTCTATGTAAACCTCTCTCGTTTCTTAGTTTATGATACTCTCCCATTCACTTGATAATGAATGTAATTAAAGATTTAGTTTTCCAAGTCATATTCTGAATATTTTCCAAAACCGAATTCAGAATATTCCAAACCAAATTCAGAATGATCTCATTCATCCCTCTGCACTCCCTCACAATTCTTTGCTGACCAGACAAAATTGTTGCATCCCTGTTCTCCAGAGAAGAGGGCGTTACCGTTAGTAAAGAGGATTTTGGTTTATT
>JAEMON010000006.1:22794801-22811810 GCA_030264115.1 Lygus lineolaris
ATTTATGCAAAACTTGTTCAAAGTAACCCCCGTTTACGGTATCTGACCCTGGAATCGAGATAACAAATATAAAAAAATTTCAAAATGTCAATTATATCCAAAGTAAGGATGAGTTCGTTGGCCAGCATTTTTTGGAGTACTCCAAGGGGTCAATTTTGAAACTTTAGAGTCAAAAATTGCTTTTAAAAAACGCGTTTATTTGAGGTTTTTGGTGAAAATCACCATCTTAAACACCGGAACGTATGGTATATTCGGAATCAGCGTGAAATTTCCTATAAGAATCACCCACCAAATCGGTTAAAATTATTCTTTGAAAATTTGCTCATGAAATGAAATGCTGCATGAATGGAACTTTTCCGTGATTTCTGTAGGTATAGTCGCAAAGAGCAATGTTCACTATGCGAAGTGATGTAGTGCTTGGTAGGCAAGTAGATCGATGTTTGTAGGCAAGTTTGATAGAGTTATATCGCCACGAGGACTGTGTAATGCAATTGTCGGGTACACCAGAAACCTGACAGCTTTCCGATCCTTCCGTATATAGTTTTCTCCCGTGCGTCAAAACGTCATTTGGAAAGCGGGAGGATAGTTTTTAGATATGACATGCAGGAAGGGGAAATTCGGACGCAAATATGAATAGATCCCTAATTTAGAAACCGAAGCTTTACGTTATTCCGCGTATGAAGAGGAGAAACCTTCTGTTTGGTGATGAGCGATGACATGCCAGGGTAAATCGCTGAGTTTCCCCTCGCGAAATAATGCAACGAAGGGCCGAATGACAGGTAGCTACCGTCGGCCTCACGTTTGTGCATCGGTTATACGACAACCGAATTAATTGGTAGGGCCGGAGTATGTTTATTTACAGGGCATTAAAGGTTGGGGGAAATGGGAGCTTCGTGCTTCATCAAATGATCGGGATGATGAATAGATGATAACGTTGTCATATCGCTTCGGACGCGGGTTCGCTCATGGAGGCCCGATTTATAGCTTAACGCGGAATATCGAATTCCCTCCCACCCCCCCCATTGGTGATTCTATTGTGAATAGCTCGGCCTTAATTATTATCCAAAACAATACTTTTCGAAATAGTTCATGAAATCGAGGGTAAGGAAATTTGAAGTACCTACTCCATTTCGATGAAGAACCAATAGCATTTTACAAAACCTAAATTTTGCCATCAACTTGAACAAAGATGTTTGAAATGTCTACCATTTACCTTATAGATTCGACGTTCAATAGCAAAATCCTAGGTATATCAATTTTTTTCGAAAATGAGATAGAGCTGGATTCTTGTCCATCTTGCCTTCCTAGACTGTATACAATGTCCAGAAAAATAGTTGAATACGCCACCATGTCAAAAGCTATGCTCAAAGTTGATTGACCCTTTTGAAAAGGTTTTCAAATCCACGATAAACTATGTAATGACGCGAGCGAAGCGAGCGTTTGGGATCTGGACAACCAACCGCGAGCAAAGTAAGTGGGTCGAGGTGTGGGAACTTACAACGCACGGGTAACCGGCTATTAAATGAATAAATTATGTCGGTAGGAAAATCCGTAACGATAACAAGTGTTCAAAAAAGGTGAGCGACTGTCGCGGATTTGAGGGCTGAGAAATAGGGGAAATATTCATAAATCTACCATCTACCTTCATATATGAAGCATTCCTCAGTAAAAGGGCATACCTATATCTCAATCTTTTTCGAAAATTATGTAGAGTTGAGTTCTTGTTCATCTCATCTTCCTCTACAGTATACAATGTCCAGAAAAATATCTGAATAGGCTGATAGGCCTCCACTCCATCGCTGAATGTATTGATAGGCCTGCATCTCAAAAACTATGCTCAACGTTGAATGACCCTTCAAAGAGGTTTTTAAATCAACGATAAATTATGTAACTAAATTTCACGCAGCAAATCACTCCAGAAATTAACTTTTAATTAATAAAATTGCTACCTATATTAGATAGGTATGTAAATAATATATGTAAATTAAACATGTAAATTTTACACTAAAATTGAAACAATGTAACTCCAAACAAACTTCCTGGAATTATGGAATTATTATGGTAAGTAGATACCTACTAAAATCCTTAACGATAACAGGTGTTCAGAAAAGGGGAGCGACTAGTGCGGATAGGAGAGCTGAGAAATTGGGGAAATATTCCTTAATCTACCATCTACCTTCATAGATGAGGCATTTCTTAGTAAAAGGGCATATGCTAGTATCTCCATCATTTTCGAAAATTATGTAGAGGTGGGTTCTTGTTCATCTCACCTTCCTCTACAGTGTACAATGTCTAGAAAAATACCTGAATAGGCAGATAGGCCTCTCCTCCTCTGCTCTCAAACACTATGCTCAACGTTGAATGACCCTTCAAAGAGGTTTTCAAATCAACGATAGATTATGTAACTAAATATCACGCAGCAGATCACTCCAGAATTTAATTTTGAAATAATAAAATCACTACCTATGTTAAATATGTAAATAATATATGTAAATTAAACATGTGAATTTTACACTAAAATTGAAACAATGTAACTCCAATCAAACTTCCTGGAATTATGGTGGTAAGTAAATACCTACTAAAATCCGTAACGATAACAGGTGTTCAGAAAAGGGGGATCGGAGAGCTGAGAAAAGGGGGGGAATATTCAGTGAGGTGGGGTTACTAACAGCCAGCGATATGTCTGGGGACTTGTTGAGCGCTGCTCCGACCTCCCCTCGACCTCTTCAGGAACACGAGTGTTTTTCTTAATTCAACTCGGCTGTGTAGACATGGGACAAATTTGATCGGATTTGTGTTTCAAGTAAAACAAACTTACGCTTACGGAAGTTACAAGGAGACCTTCAGGCCAAATGCAACGAAAATGTTTCTGGGTTCTACTACTAAAAATATGGAGCCCACGTATTGTCTTTCTCCAGAATGGGCCCTCAGGGCTCGGAAAATTAATAATTGTGACCTAATTTAACAGATTTTTTTCCGGTTTATATGACAGTGCAAATTTTAATGTAGTGGATCAATGAATTACTAAAAAAAAAAGTCCCATTCACGCAGAATGAGTTGATGAGCGAATTTTCAAAGAATCATTTTAACCGATTTGGTGTTTGATTCTTATAAGAAATATCACGCTGATTCCGAACATACCATAATATATGTTCCTATGTTCAAGATAGTAATTTACACAGAAAACTTTAAAAAAGCGTTTTTTAAGCGATTTTTGACTCTAAATTTTCAAAATTTGAACGCTTGGTGTATACCCAAAAAATTCTGGCCAACGAACTCATCCTTTCTTTTGATATTATTGACATTTAGAAAAAAAAATTCGGATTTTTTATCTCGATTCCACAGTCAGATATCGTCTGGAGTGACATACCTATATATATGAAAATATATTTTTAAAAGTGTTCAATTTCAGGAATAGTTTTAGAATGGTCTGAAACGGGTTTCCTTCAAGAAAATTTTCAAAAATTTGCAGTATTTAAATGTTGAAGCCATTGCAATAGCTTCATTTTCTTCGAAAATTCGCTAAAAGCGATTTTTGTAGTAGGCATTGTTGTAGTATTTGTTTTAGTATTGTGTAGCCATCGGGGTACACTTTTTGGAATGAGGGTAGAAGAAAATCGGCTTCTTCCGTTTACAGATCAATTTAATAGTCCAACATGTTTCGCAGCTATAATGCTGCCTCATCAGGGACTTCGTGAGTTTACTAGTGCGGGCTGGTCCGCCGGTTTAGTCGTTATTTAATGGTAAGCTTCCTATTTGGAAGTTTTAGGGTTCGGAAAAGTTATGATTATTAGCATTTTGTTTTAAAAATGGTTAATTTTCAAGCTGCATTTCTACTTAAGGAGAGAGAAAAAAGTAGCTATCCATCTTTTTTCTCCCCCCTTAAGTAGAAATGCAGCTAGAAAATTTACCATTTTTAAAACAAAATGCTCATAATCATAACTTTTCCGAACCTACCCAGGGCATAATATAAACCCTAAAACTTCCAAATAGGAAGCTTACCATTAAATAATGACTAAACCGGCGGACCAGCCCGCCCTAGTAAACTTACCAAGTCCCTGATGAGGCAGCATAAATAGCTGCGAAACATTTAGGACTATTAAATTGATCTATAAACGGAAGAAGCCGATTTTACTTCGACCCTCACCCCAAAAAGTGTTTTTTGTAGGTTTTTGGTGACAATTTTCATCTTGAGTATACGAGAAGATAAATATGTGGTATATTCAAAATCATTGCAATTGCCCTACAAATAATGGCCCATAAAACATCATACATTTTCATGGTTACAAAAAACGCTAAAAATCTGTGAAAACAGGTCACAATAATTTGTTGATTTCCTGAGCTCAGAAGACCCATTCTGAAAAAATGTCTTACAACCGGCTCCATGTTTTTGGTATTACTCACAGAAAAGATTTGATTGTTATTTTGCCAATATACGTTATACTGATCGACCCACTATACTTCACTGTGACGTCATATATCGGGAATGGAGTCAGAAAACAAGCAATACACCTTTATTACCGCTTTCGGAAAATATATTCCCATCATCAGGACCTAGAAACAAAAAACTTGTCTGAGGCACTACAGCATTTCACCAAACCATTCACAACACTACATTACAACCACACCAAGCAGTTCCACCACTAAATCAACACATTTATACTTTAATTACTTTAAGGCTATAATTTACCAGATGAGTGTACATCCTCCTCAGAATTTTGAATTGAATCCAAAAATTAAAAACATCCAGAAAACATTTGCGGCATCACATCAATAACTTTCACAAGACAATAAACCAATAAACCTAATTTATAATAAAACGAACTAGTTAGGCACTTCTGGTGTGTTGCTTGTTTTCTGACCCTATGCCCAATATATGACGTCACATTTTTGGCAATTCATTGACCTGAATGTCTCCTTGTTGTAATACTGCCTTCAGGGAAGAGGAACTGCTTTATATTGCAAACCTATATCTTAATTCGTGGGTTTGGGATTCGCAATTCCAGTGGGTCTGAAAATTCCATATCACAAGTCGAAGTCAATTATTAGAGTTAAGTCGGAATCACCAATCCTCAAGACTGTCATGCTAGTACCAGAATGAGTTTGGATGGTCAAGGAGTCATCAGCTCACTGCGAGGTCAAACCTCTTATTTTGTAATATGAGGCTGTTATGTCTGCAAAGAAAATACATTCAGCAACCTTCCATAGTTTCTTGAGACACAGTGATCCACAGCATAAAAAAAACAACAGCCCATGCAAACTGTTGCTGATGTTGTTTCGTTACAGTGATGTAATCGTTACTACTCAAGGCATCAACAAAGTCAGTCATCCTCTGAACCCACTGTAAAATTTTAAGGTCGGGCAGTTCATCAAGGTGAGTTTTTGTTGAGAGAGATCTCCACCTTACCTCCATCTGCCACCACCTGGATTTACAACCTAGTAGATTCATTCTGAGAAAAAGGTTCGTCCGTCACCATATCCCCTCAACAACCCACCGCTCAAACGGTTGAACATCTCGAAACCAACTATGTGGGCCTTCAGCCCTCAGGTTTTTTCAGAATGATCCCCTTCCCTCTTCCCCTTGACCCCTCTCATTGCCCAATTTTACGACGTTTTTACGAGTTCCTTCATTAAACCCAATGGCCAGTTTACGATCAGTTTAGGGTGCCCACGAGGGGATCACTATGCTTTGAGGCGTTAGGGCGTTTATAGGCGCTCTATCTCAAGCCAGTAAAACATCTACACTGTTGCTCTTCTTTTCCAGACTTTGTTCTTCCCAACAAAGTGATAGGTCCAGTATGACCGAAAAGGGGTTCACCGGCAAGAACAAAGGTCTACCGCAGCCACATTTTATGGCTGAGATTCTCTCCAGACAAGCCGGGTAGGGTTGGATGGGGCAATTTGAAACACAGTTTCGATGTTATCTTCCTACTACCCTAATATTGTAGGAACAAATTGGCACAATCTCTTCAATAATATACTCCTATTGATCAGATGGACTTAAAAAAGTTGACTACTCTGCATTTACAGGGCGGACAGAACCATTCAACCCAAACTGTTTCCATGCATCAACCCGAGAAGAGAACTCAAAACAGTGCGAACATACAAAGCAGAAGAATCCATGGGAAAACTAGCATATCGAAAGCGGGAAAACATTAGAAAATACCTACATCGGAGATCGACATTTTTTGTTTTCATTTACAGGGGGTAGTTGGGAAATCTAAACATGATTCATCAACAAAAAAGAATGTAGGATAGAAATCATAGTCACGTTCACTCTATAGCACCCTAAATAAATTATTAAAATTAATAAAACTACCTACCTTTTTTTGGGTTTTTAGATCTCCAAAGAAAGCAAGGGAACTTGAAACCCGAAAAACCCCCAACAATCTCTTGCCTTTGTTTTAACGTAAAACGTTCTAAAAAATTAATTATACGAATTTATGTGACGACTATTTCCACGAAAATAATGAGTTACAAAGTTGAATCGATTTCGACGGTTGGGCCACCATCAAATCAAATAATTTTTTATTGGTTTCACAAAATTTGCATACCAATCGTCAAATTCACAAGGCAATAATATGAAAGTAAAAAAAATCATTATATAATAATATAGTAGGAGGGGGTGCATGTGACACCCCCACGTGCTGGCCGGGTGTTACCCCTACCAGCCCCGGGCCCCACCCACCATGGCGGCCTCCCAGGCCCGACAACTGATGGTGGAAAGAGCTGATATAAGCAACAGTCACTCATCACATTCATCAGTAACAAACAAGATCTGAAAGTACTTCAGAAAGAACACAGCTTGTATAATCACAGGAGAAAGGGAACTTTAATCCCGTTGGTCGAGAAAAATGAAGGGGCTGAGAGGAATACCCAATCACGTGCAGGCAAAATGAAAGGGTTGCGTGGAAGGGAACTTGAATCCTATTGGCTGAGAGTAGTGAAAGGGGGCCGGGAGGAATAACCAATGCCAATCACGGGCAGTCATAGTGAAAGGAGGCTCAAACAGTGATGAGGGTAACATTATGAATAAGGGGAGAAACAAATCATGGCGAGTGATTTCGTATAAATATGAGCGAAGAAAAATACAATTTTTGGGATTTAATATAATTATGGGGTTCACGTATTAGGTACCATCGCAATTCAGTTCCGAATGCCAAATTTTCCCGAAGGTGTATTCTAAAATTCAGAATCGTAAATGATTTGGTTTTGTATTGGTGTAAGATGTGCATCAAAGCTACAGTGTTAGAGCAGTGAAGTTCGACCTACGCCGTCGTTATGATGTTGTACTGATGATCATTTTATTCCGGTACGATGTGAGGCCCAATAAAATTGAGAGAATATGGCTGGAGTGGGTGTTGGAGACACCATCGGCCCTTAGCGCATCCGTATCATGTTGTATTTTGAGAGGCATTATTGCTCTTTACTGATTTCTTCATGAAAACAAATCACAGGTGAAGGTTCAATTACAGTTTTCCCAATTAAATTATCCCTTTTATCGCTCCACAGCACTATATTATTAGGCTCGGCTTCCCTAATCAGCACTAGAACACCAGAACTCCATACTTCATTCTAAACCCTCACCCAGTTCGTATGACTGAAAAAAAGATAAGTATGCAAATCCTTCAAAATTTAAGGCATACTTAACGTGATAGTAGGTGATAAAGTTGTACAAAAAATCCTTCACTCATTACAGACGAAAGAGGGCGGGCCAGAAAATGACCGAAAGACTTTTAAAAGAGGGCAATCGGGCTTATTATTCCATGTCTAGAACCAATAAATTAAATAAGAGCAAGAGGGAGTCCTCAGTGGGAAGTGCTTTTACTTTTAAATTTCATGGAACATGCTACGGTGTGATTCATAGGTGAAATTGGTGGACGCGATATGAAGCCCTAGCACGGCATAAGTGATACAATAATTACTGGTGTTGCGTCTCTTGAAGGGCTGGGTGGGTTAAAAATGGGATTAGAGCTTTTTTCGAATCTATTACGTTATAGATGACTCTTTCCGGCCATCACGTAAGAACGTATTATCAGATGGAAGGCTGGAAGTATAGAACTGCCAATTCTAATTTCGAAACCACATTTTGGGCCTTACATGGGTTATAGAAGTTGACGATGTTACTTTTCGGGGTTTAAACATGTCAGGTATAAAAGTGAATACCTATGGAATTAGAGAGACTTAATTTTCCTCAACTCATTTATTCATTCGCTTCTTATAAAAACAAAGTTGTGTTAGGACAAGAATAAAACCATTCCATTGTGATTTAGTCAAGGTCTCCTCTCATTTTATGATGGTTAGCAGCTCATGGGTTTTCAAAATATTACATTAAAAAAAAGATGAATGAAAAAAAATACTATATAATTAAAAATAATAGGTAATAATAAATAAATCATAATAGTAGGTAAATACCAACTAATTTAAAAAATAAATAAAATAAAATACAATAATAATAGAAAGTAAAAACTAAAAAAAAACATATTTAATATTACGTATTTAATAGTACCTAGGTATTATTATTGTTTGTTAACATATTTTATATTACATATTTAATAGTGTTATTATCATTATTATAGTAGTGATGGAATTGTTGAGGGTATGACTGAGGGTGTGACCCTCAACAATTCCATCACTACTTTACTCTACGATCAACATACTTAAAATTAATTATCATTATTATCATTTTTTATTATTATTATAAATATTATATTTTATATTATTTCTATGGTTTTATTTTTATTTTTTTCTATTTTTTCTGTGTTCAAATGTTTCAGGAATTTCAAAGTCCAGTCCCTGCTAATTCGCAATAATGAGTGATGATGACGACGAAGATACTCATTTCTGCTTGAGGTGCAACACAACCATCACAGGATTGGATGCTTATGTGGCTCATAGGAAATCAAGATGCAATCAGGCCCAAACGTCTGACAGATATGGCCCAGGCCCTTCTGGCCTGCAGGTGGACACCTGCCCTGACGATTCCCCAGGTAAGTAAGTGGTTAGACAAAATCATTACTTTCTTGTGACCTCATCAAATCATCAGACAGTGGAATCTTCATGTGAGCTCATCAAAAACTGCTTTCCTGAACATTTGTATTTTTTAGCACTGACGGCGGTTTTTCTCAGGAACCACCATGGATTTCTTCATGATATTATTTTTTAATCAATAGGTAATCATCTCTTGAGTAATTGCGATGGTTTTTCGAAATTTTGGTTTGAAAAAATGCAATGAGCAAAAGGAGATAGAAAAACCCATGGAAAAATAGTGTCGTTTTAGGGTATTTAGGAAAATTGAAGTACTGAAACAGTCCAGACTTACAGAATTATGTCCTCAAATCATCGCATGATTACTTACGAGATGATTACCTATCGATGAAAAACACGAAGAAGATGATATCTTCAGTATTTCGGAGAAAAATCGTCTACAAAAACGGTATTTTTATGTTACTAAAATCTGACTTTGCTAATTTTTTGTAATGTTTTGAATTGCTTGAAATGTTTTTTGACGTGTAGGTTAGGATGTGAAGAATGTACACTAACATTTTCGGAGAGATTGGACCGTTTTTTGGGGACTCTTAAAATTAAAAAACGTGGAACGCCAATGCGGACTAGATTTTTGGGCGAACCCCCTTATGGTGTACTTTTCATACTTCCTTTACAGGAGACGAGCAAATGCACTTTCGTTTCTGTCTAGTCTTGTCCCTGGATGGCTTCTTGTCACTGCTTCACCATTTTTATATCCTGGGGGGCCCACCCGATAATCACGGAGAGGGTGTAGGAATTCCATGAGAGCCTCTATAATAATTTGCTATAAATGACCGAATCCACAGTTACAGAAACACCAAGGATCCCTGATGCAGATCTACTGCTCCATCCTGGTCTTACTCACCCAACGTTGACCCCTCCAAGCCCACATAAAGGGGAACCTCAAGCTGATGATTACTTCTTTTCATCTCTGTGCCTCCAAAGTAGCTCCAAGATGGGTGAACCTGCATCTGCAATGAAACACCATGGAGTTCTGACTCGCAGCAAGGTCAGTTGTGCAAAACAACATACCTCAATTATTCATCTAATACCTATACATTGAGACAGTAATTCTCTAAAAACGTGATTCCACAAATTAGATTCTGGAGAGAAACATTGTTAGGGAAGAAAAACCATCTGTTCTCCAAAGTGAAGAAGTGGAAGCGCAGGAGGAGAGTGAATCAGAAGATTCCGACGATGAAAGGCACCCCCCACCTACAAGTGGCGGCAAATGGTTACCGGGATTCCGACCTACTCATCGAGCAACATCTATCTTGTGGAAATCAGCTATCACGCCCGAACACAAGCCTGCAGAGACTGAGACAAGACCAGAGGTTAGTGTACGTAGGCTACAGTTCGAAATCTTGAAGATTATGTTTACACACATATCCAATTGCTTACGTATACAAATTATCATGTACATAATCCAGTTGTAGTCATTAAGATCAGCGTCAGTTTTTCAATTCCTCTTTAACTGAAAAGTATTTTAATGTATCCTGCACAAGTGGGCGTCTTCTGGCCCCACTGCTACAAGAAGAAATTTTATTTGTTTTTTCGATGATTTGGTTTTTTAATTATCTTTATATTAATTTCTATTGGATAGTTTAATTTTTTGTGTACTTTCAACTTTTGTTAGCATCCAACAGCAGTAAGGCGTCCTCTAGCCCCACCACCCAGCCACACACGGGGGAAGTGGGATTCTTCCGAAAGACCATGGGGACCACTAAGGAAGCCCAACGCATACTGGTGTGGACCATGCAACCGTCGTCTCAGCTCCAGAATCGTTTACGATAGGCATATCAAAAGCGAGCTACATTTCAAAAGGTATAAATTGATATTATACTATCTACCTACAAAATGTTCGTGTTACACAGACAATAATATCCATCAAAAGAACACGAATATCCAATACCCATCGAAGAACACGTTTTGGATAGAACACTGGTGAGTCAAGTTAAGAAGATTCAATCAATGAAGCAGCATCCTCTAAATTGTATGTCTCCATGCAGGACCAACCCTTGGCGAACACAAGTGGCTCTTGGGAAGAGGGCTAGAAGAAGGACGCGAATAGCTGAAGAATCTACTCTCCGAATGATGAATCGGAAACTTCCAAGAGAGGTAAGGACGTCTGATAATGTTCTTTATATATAATTTAGTTCTAATAATTCTTCACGGAAATCCACTTTGAACGCACCGTCATTATATTCTTGAGTTAGTTTTATTCAACGTCGGCTTCCACATCTCCCTTCATAACGGAAAATTCCAACAATTTATGGTGATAATATACCTAAATCAATCTGTGTGAAGAAGCCTCCAGACGATAGTTAGTTGCGGTCTCAATAAAATATAAGCGATTCTTACAAAGAAATTAGGAGTGCCTCTTTGTCGGGAAATGAGGGAAGAAGATTGGTTGTAAAAATCAACCAAGCTGCGTATTATTGTAGGAGGTTTTTGTTGTCACAAATGACTCGAGTTTTTAGTGTGATTTTTAAATAATTGCCTTAAAAACTTAGGATGGCTTTTTTTTTCAGAGGTCGGTTGACTGGTTTTTTCTGTTACAGGTCAAAATCGCAAAGAGACGCCGTGGAGCGACCGTCTGCGACGTCTGTAATTACAGAGTCGCACCGCATCTTATGGGGAAACACCTCATATCCCACTACCACTGCAACCACCCGCGGAACGACAAGAACAACGAGATGGTCCTCAAGCACATACTGAGCATAGTGCACCAAGCCCCGTTTCAATGTGGCCTGTGCAAATTTTATTGCAACACTCAACAGGCATTTTTAACACACTGGGCGTCCGAGATGCATAGGAAGAATGACGTTAAGGTATGAGGCAGTTTAGGCGTAGCGTTATTCAGAGGAATGAAGAATAATTTCCTGGACATATATTTCCCAACCACAAAATGTAAGACATTCTTTTCATATTTCCGCAAATATTTTTTGAAACCCGAAACTCATGATTTTTAATGACTGAATCCCCCTCTGTCATCCAAAGAGGCCTGTTATAGGTATGGAATCAGCATCGTGCCTATTCCTTTTCATTTTAGCCTTAACTGCGCAATTACGAGGCGAAAAATAACGAAAACCCATATTCTTGGACGTTTTCTGTCTATTAACAACATTTGCGTTAAATGAACCTTACAAAGTCTACTATACGTGCAACTGTCAAACAGGTAGAAATAATATTCTTCTCTTTTATGGAACTCAGAGATCAGGCGTCTACTGGTGCCCCAACTGCAACTTCGAAGCAGATTCCAGTGTTGATATGAGCTGCCATCTCGTCGACGACTTGCACCGTGACCGTGTGATGATAGTAAATCATTCCGTGCCAATCATCATCCAGAAAATCACCCCTCTTCAATGTGAAGTTTGTGGCAAATGTTTTCGCTACAATGTACAAGTAAGTTGCGAGTTTAAAACAATCTTTGGATGCTTCTTGCTATGAGGTGAAGGTGGAAGACGATAAGGCGGCTTCTTTGGCATTCATTTATTATGTCGATTATTCTCCAACTTTTTTTTCTTCAGGCTTCAAGCCATTTAGCCTGAAGAGGCTATTCAGCAAAACTATTAGGAGAAGAATCTAAATAAAAAATGATTATGAAAGGAGCCGCCATATCGTCTTCCACCCTCACGCCAGAAAGAAGTATCCAATAAGCTACCACTAATATAATCTTTGCATGAGCTTTACTGGGCATTAATCCGAATCTTTTGCAACTATAATAAACTTGATGTACTAACAGGTCCGCGCGCACAGCAGAATCTGGGGCCATGAGCAGACCAGAAGCACAGCATCCAACAGTTACCAAGAAGCCTTGAGTTGTTCGGAATGTCCTTACAAATGCAACTCGTTGGTCTCATTCCAAAGGCACTGTTACATGAAGCACAAAAAAGTGCCATACTTCTGCCGGAGATGCGAATTGAGTTTCAAGAGCTCAGCAGAAGTCAAGGCTCATCGCAAATCCACCGCACATCGCGACGCTGCCGGTCCGAAAGCGAGGCACTGCCCCCATTGCCGGATGTCGTTTCTCAAGATATCTTCTTTGAAATGTCACTTGGAAGAACGTCACCCTGAATTGAAACATAGGTGAGGAAATAGAACATTTTCATTGCTACTCAAAAAATATCAATTGAGACTAGGTACTTGAGTAAAATGTTTAGTAAAATTCCTATAGAAATTCCTGCAAAAATGAAATTCCTAATGTTTGTTCAAAGATCTATTATTGGTCATTCAAATAATTCCTTGAAGAAGAAGAACTTTGTTACTAAACCAATTCAAATTACATAATGTCTTGGTTTTAGATGCCTGAAATGTGGCGAAAGGTTCACTTTGAAACAGCAACTCTCTCAACATGCGACGTCTTGTCAAATGGTGAACAGAAGCAATCCAGAAAATATAAATGATTCTGAGACAGCTGTATGTTTGGACGGAATCCACCAACAGGTACTGAAGCTTACCATACCGATTTGGTTTTATTGGCTTATTATTCAATATTTACACCCCATAAAGGAGTTCTCCCCCCTATCTACAGGACTATTATACAAACATAATAAACATTCCTCCTTAAACTACCAAAATAAATAACAAAACTTCATTGTGATACAGCCCTTTTCAAAATAAACTCTCCTACGAGTATATACAAATCAACCCTTCACTTCTCCTTCCACCTACCACTTATCTTACTCTTTCTGAACCCTGACCACCCACTGGTCTGCCTTCCTATACCAATTCATTCCATTTCAAAATATCCTTACCCTTTACTTTCCATTCCTTCTTCCTTAACCTATTCAGCTCCTCCTTCCCAATAATATTTGCTACTCTTGGAGTGAAGAACTCCCTTCTTTTTTATTCATGTCTCATATTGCTGTCCTTCTGTCCGTGTCCCCTTCCCATGTTCTGTAAGAGTCAAATATCTGGCCCAGTCTTTTGTATTCTTCCGCAAGTTCGTCGAGTACAGTTGTTTAATAGTCAATATCCCCATTCCTGATCAGCCAACCGCTGCCAATAGGTAACGATTGTTGTTTCACTCAATTCATCAAACTGTAATTTATTATTGCCTATAGGAGAAAGACTTCAGTTGTGATAGATGCCAGTTCTCTGGGAAAACAGAGTCGGAGCTTTTGGTCCACAAATTGCTGCATGATAACGCTGAATCAACAACGGGGAAGTTCAAATGTCCATACTGCAATAAGACGTTCAGTGATTCGTACATGAAGAAACACATGATGACTCATACTTCAGAACGCCCATACACCTGCGAAATCTGCAATTTCAGGTAAATAACGAGAGTAGTTGAAGAATGACTTTGCTTTACCTACCATTCTTCTGTACTGAATTTCCGATTCAGTAAACACATTATATTATATAATTATTATTTTAGTAAATACCTACTCGATCATAGGTAACGTAGGTACCTATTTAGCTTACAACTTTGGGTCCAGGAGAAAACGTAGGTATATTGACATTGTCTGTATGCAGCCTACGGAAAATAAAATGTAATGAATAAGTAAATTCAATAAATCAATAAATTAAAATAAATTAATTTAATTAAGTAATAAATTTATAACGTTTGTCTGTAAATTGCAGTTTCAGCCGTCAGGACACATTGAATCGCCATGTGGTCAAGATCCATCATATAGAAACGGGCAACTTGAAAATGAAACTCGATTGTGGTTTGTGTGAAAAACAATTTTCTTCGCCGCTCGTTTTGGACCGCCACGTAAATTCCACCCACGGTAACCGAAAGAGATCGTTCAAGTGTTCGGAATGTGATCAAGCTTTCTACGAAAAGTGAGTGACAATAAACCATATTTTTGGAACAGTTATTTTTCTTGTTTACCGGGTGTGGCAAAATTACTCTTTTTCACTAGAGAAATCAGTGACAAGAAGTAGGACGCAACGTCAATGTAGGTATGACGATGCAGTAAACATTACGTGCCATGTGTCGATGAGAGACTTATCGAGAGATACCACAGATTGGCCATCGATGGTCAATGTACTGAAATTTTGGATAGTTTGATTCGATGTTTGAGGCTTCCACCATTGATGCGCTCTACTTTTTCCACCTTATATATTATGGTAGTCGGCCGTTAATTTCAGGCATAAATCGTTTTGCCAACAACCATGGGGAAGGATTATTTTCTCATCTTTCATGCTTGGGAGCGAAGAATCGCCAGGGAGTTGTGGAGATGATTATAAAGATTCCATATTTAGGTACTAAAATCTCTAAAATCCATGTAAAACAGGCACACAGTGGCAATCAGTGGCTACTACTGAAGGGGGAATTATCATCAATTTTTTTCCTGAAAGATAATGGCTAAAAAGAAGCAATAATGAAGTCGAATATAAAGGCAGGGAAAATTTGATTTTCTCATACACGATAATTCCAAATTGTTCACATCGATATTCGATAGTGGAAACCATCGATGATGTGATTCGATGATTGGTTCGATTTAGCTTTATTGTGATCCTGTACGTCCAAAAATTTGGCGTTTGTCACTCGACCTCGTAAAACCGTTCAGCTGGTATCGGGGTGTCGCCTCTGTCAGTTTTACTGAGTCAAAAATGTATGTCAGAAGGTCCTAAGGGAGAACCCCATCGCGTTATAATAATTTGCTCGCTGCCACCCTGGAACATTGTTCGGGATCAACGATGTCGAATGGAGTTGCGGCCGGGGGTGGACACGGGAAAGGGGAATGATGGACATTGAAGCCCGTGCTGTGTGGAGGAAGGAAGGAAACGAAGGGGGTGCGATAATTATGCGGCAGCCCTGCCGTCCCGTGACGTTCTCGGGAAACTCGCTTGGGTGTCCGTCTGTCAATTGACAGCTACCTGTCACTCGACCTAATCAACTTACGCCAATATATCAGTCCCAACAGGGCACGTAACCCCTTCCCCTGCAGTCCTTCGGGCTCCTCCACTTCACCGTCACCATTCTAACCGTCGTAGAGTCCTCTACTAATTGAAACATAAATCAATACATAATACCCCATTACGAGGCTCGCGACCGTCCTAATTAACAACATCCCTTCAAGCAATTGGTATTGTTTACTCTCATTCCGCCAGTTTTACTTCACTCAACAACCCTAAGAGACCTTAAGGGGGCAAGGGACGCATCAGTGGTGTAGTAGAGGGAAGGGGAAGGGGGGGGGGCTCCGCCTCGGGCGCCAGCTCAGAGGGGGTGCCAAAGGAAATGGGGGAGAAAAATCAATTTTTTTTCAAAGTCCGATTTTCGAATTCTACGCATACATACGTACATACATACATACTTACATACGGACTTGACACTTTTCCAAAACGTGGAGAAAATTGATCAGATTTCGATTAGGACCAGTTAAAGGTGGTGTTTCAGAAATTGGGTTTTCTGCTGATCGCAATACGAGTATCTGACTATCTGCTGATCGCAATACTGTGTGTATCTGACGTGTGTAACATGACATTGAAAAAGGAAGAAGAAGATATTTATGTGGCGCACTGGTTTCTGTTGATTTTCCCCGGCTCTCTTACTCGGTGATTTTCTGTTCCATTTTTGTGTTGATACCTATTTCATTATTGACGTGCTAGGTATCTAGTATTTTTGCAATTATCCGTCGTAATTCTGCAGCGTCGTCGTTTGAGGTAAGTTGAAGATGAAAATACCCCTTATATTAGTTTCGCTCACCTCTTCGAGGGAGCTAGTGATTTAACGAAAAACCAAATTCCACTTTTTGCCTCCCTGATTTTTCCCTACCACCAAATATGGCCTGTTGCTGATGAGAAATCAAGAAAAGGAAATCTTAAGTTTTTTAGCATTTTAATTCATCGGGACTGTGTAAGTAATTATTTATAAATGGAAAATTTAGTTCATAGTTTCTTTTTATATTATGTAGGTAGGTTATCTCTTCAAGTTCGGATTTCCAGATTTTCAAATGGATTTATCTTTCGTTAAAAATAATTAAAATATCAAGATGTCAGTCAAGTCAGATATCAGTAGGTTCGTT